>JACCGJ010003565.1:0-12969 GCA_013407085.1 Atriophallophorus winterbourni
TGTTTTAGTCTTGATTGTTGGTTTTAGAGTATTCTTCAAATTTGCAAGTTCCTCTTCCATTTTCGATAATCTATTTTCTATTGTATTGGTCTCGTTTCTAGCAGAGAATTGTGTACTCTAGCGATTACCATTCACTATTGAATTTCTACAGTCACTACAGAAATAGCAAACGAATGGGAGGTTTCTATCATTCACGATCCTTACACACTCATCCTTCAAAGTCTCATTGCAGGCTACGTGCACATGCATATAACTAAAAATACATTTAACCAAAACACTATCATTGCTTACCGGGTACAGACACACTGCGCAGAGGTCAAGGTAGTTTGATGTCGCTGTCAGGGGAACAAGCGTCGTATGGACACAATTATCGATCGCGTTTTTCTCCTGCGTGATGGATCTCGTGACTCGACCACACATTGTAGGCTGAATCGGGACGACCGGTTGAAGAATGGTCGTTCGTTCGACTGGTTGATTCAGCTGGGTTATAACTCTTGATTTGGCCATTTACCGAATAATCCGTGATAACTCGATAACCACACAAAGTAGAGCATGTTGAGCTACACTAAGTAGAGAACGCTGCCATAGATGCTGGCAGATTTTGTCGCGTTTAAGTCTTTCCAATACTTTCGAGACGATGCTGGTCAAGCTGACTGGTCTGAAGTTACCAAGAATCGACCTGCAACCACCTTCATGTATTCGTACTAATATGGCTTCTTTTCACTCACGAGGAACCATTCCCGAGTGCAAACATGAATTGAAGAGCTTACATAGTGGTTCTGCAAGCACAAAATTTTTAAAACATAGGCGATATTCAAGCAGATAGAAATATGTTTTTTAACTACTGAGTAATCATCAGTACCAAGTCCTTCGAAATAATCACAAAGACGTTCAAAATGGTCCACTTTGAATCGTCACAGAACGTAAAGAAGTAACACTCCACAATATCCATATGCTAGAAATATGGTATAGCGTCACGCCTGACGAAGCACAACTGACTACTGTAGAGCTTCTTGGTTTTCCGATAGATTCAGTTATGATTGTTCTCTTTATGTCACCTTTATATCGCGTTCACGTTATTCATCATCGATCGCTCGACAGAACCGCTGGTTGTGCATACTCCACTGAACAGTGATGCTCAAAACCCCGGCCGGATGACTCCGAAAAGAAAACAAAGCGATCCGGGCTGCATGTATACATTTTGCCAAAAGTCAGCTAGTCCAAAAGCGAGGTCTCTCTCGTGGTACGCTTGTTTGTTAAAAGTGCATGCAAAATGTGACAAATCGCTGATCTGGAATTTGGTAGCAATTATTAATGGAGTTAATTGTCTCGGAGTTTTTTACGTTTCGCAGGCTTGCAAGGCCAAACCAATAGCGCCATCTACGGAGTCAAAACTGCAGTATGAAATTGAGACGTGTTAAATGAACTGAATGAACTGTTAAGAAACGTCATAAAGACACCATCGTTACCCGACTTAGAGGTAACTGCCAAAGAGTCAATCGGAAATCCATCATGCATGAACAGACCAACATTTGCCGACATAGCCGCGCAAATGGTGACTAAAACAGGTTAGTGTTTGTAGGGATCAGTGACTCTTCAACTTAACGGAAACGAGAAGGGACTCAGCAAAACCAGTTCTAAAAAGACCGACAAAAATCATAAGCCAAACTTCACTGGTATAAACCATAGTAATATATGTAACGACGTGAACTACTCACGATAAACGCTGATCGAAGCTATATAAAAACATGACTTAGTTGAGTGTCATAAACTCTGAAGTCAGACGAGAATGGCCGCAGTTACTCCCTCATCAACCGCCACCTGAATTCTCCTCACAAAGATGATCATCGCCTCGTACGAATAACGCTGGAATGTGTTGAGGACGTGTAAAACGTATTCTTACATGTTTAAATTCTTGGAAGTGTTCCATAATCTAAATGTGGTATCCATGCAGATCTACCATGGTGGGAGTGAAGAAAGAAGAAGAAATGTTGCAATTTTGAAAAACCCTTCCCTTTCTCATACACACATGGCAGTCACACGCTTGAGTGGAGTAAATCGCAGAAAGATCACGGTTTCTGGGTGTAATTAAATTTGAACAACCGCTTGCAATGCGAGTCCGTTTAGGAACATGTATCCAGGTTACTCAATATACTCAGACGAATTTTCGGACATTTTCCGCTAGTAAAACGGTGGCTGGATAGCATAATCGAACCTTTGAATCTTGAATCATTAATTTTGAAAAACGTCAACTGTATTAAACAGTGAAACATTTCTAGATTTTCATTTCTATTCAAAACGTTTCGTGCAAGTTGAATCAACGAACTTAAAATTCCTAATATTGTATACTCGTAAATGTTCGAATTACGATCCACAAGGATAATTTGTAAAGTATTGTAAACCAAGGTAACAAAAGATTTATTTTTCATAAATTAATCTCATTCCGAAGCCGCCATCCGTAGAATATTTATATTGACGCAAGTGTTCAGTTAAGTTTAGTATGGAAAGGACCGTTAGTGGCTAACGTGTCAATCAAGCGTCCAGAATTTCTTTCGGCGGAGAGATGATGAGAAGCTCACACCTTCGTTTAAACTTTTTTTTCTATTTGTCCATGTGAAATGTTAGACGATCGCGACGCCAGGTGATTATACGGAATCGGTTTAGGGAGCACCTTGTTATAATCGATGTTGGAAAAAGAAAAATCGGTTTCTCTTCAACAATTTCTAGCTAAATATACGAAACAGGTAATATCGTCGAGAATTTCGAGTAGAGTAAGTCGGTTTTCAATATGTGTCTTAATGTGCCAATACAAACCTGTTCACCAGTAATTAGTTCGTATAAATGATAAATTGGTCAATCATGGAATCTTACTAGTGTTTCCATTCTTGCAAGAAGCGGTAAAATCTTAATGGATTTATATAACTACATTTTCAGGAAAACAGTACGAAGTAGCTTTTTATCAAAGAAAATACGTATCTCAAATACAAGACCACTTAGAATAAGATGCGATGCCTTGTCATGTAAGCCAAAATATTTTGATGTACAATACTAGCCAAATAAACAATTAACCATCTCTAAGTCATAAGTAAACAGGAAACAGCGAAACAGATACATTTTAGCAACAATGACATCAAACGTTTACACGGAATATGTTGTCTACAACGATGAAATGCAAAAATGGATTCCAAATCTGGATGTCTCATTGAGGTTCGCTCCTACAACATTTTCTATGATAGAAATGAGGCAGCTAAGATCAAAACTGAGAGTTTCAACTACACGAGGATAAACCTCATGAGTATTCGAATTTCAAAAGGACGAAGCAAATTGCCAGTTTGGGTCACTCAGGGACGAATGTGCATACTGGGTGGTGCACTCTCTCGTCAGCAGTTACAAGATACATGCGCAATTGAAACATTTTTAAAACTTAAAGATTTTCAAGGATTCAATGGCGCATGGCCCCTGCGCAATGATGACACGCAAAATCGTAAAGCGTTCCATATTTCGAATTCCAAGGTTGTTAAAGCCGGGGCGGTTTTGGAAATAAGCTCACAATTTCAAACATCCTTTATCGGCTTCTCATATAGCCTCTGACAACTAAGTCCAGTTTCTGGCCTGCACGCGTGGTCCTATGTGGCCCAGCGGAACTGGTTCTACTGACAGGAGAAATAGCGAAGGCGGCTGACTGACAACTCAAAACCAGCATGCTTCGGGCAGGTGGAGCTCGTATGCCCATGAAATCGATCCACTTAGGGAAAAAAAACTCTATCTCAAACCTCCACGGCGTTGAAGCTACATCCAGTCATGGAAAAGGCTTCAGGATTCAACCTCTACGAAAAATCCGGAGCCGGAGTCCCGTTAGCCAGTCCGAAGTTCCATTAAACTTCGCCCTAACAACTCCTGCGACTGCATCGTTGTCCAAACGTATCAGTCTTGCTGTTCCTTTGATTCAGGTGGTGACGTGAAGAGGGAGCACTTGCTGCGTGGGCCACAGCTAGTTCTCCACTTTTAACTGCCCTGGCGTACATCACAAAGCAAAACCAAACGAAAGGACACTCCATCCCGCTTGTGCTGATAATAACACGGGAAGCAGCAGATACCGCTAAAAAGCTATGGCTCGATTGGCGTAGAGCTCAGCGCCTGAGGTTGCTTTCGACGGTGGGAGAGACTTCCATGTCTCATTGGCTGGCTACAGCCCGCCTCAAGCTAAGCAGCCCCCAGTCAATAATGTGCCGCCTCGCCACGGTCAGCTATCTTCATTGGGTGCATGGGGATTAGGAATCAACCGACAAGCAGACACTTTTATTCGCACCAGCGAAACGAACTACTAAAAAACAAATGTCATTTCTGAAACTGCGAACCTGAAACGTCCGGTCCATGCTTCTTGAATTTAATGACGGCGACTCGAATATCAGAGGCGTAAGAAAATCTGCCGTGATTAACAATGAGGTCAAGAGGCTGAATGTCAACGTGTCTGCCCCGCATGAGACGCGATTACCAGACACTGGTATACTAACAGAAACAGATTACACATTTTTTTGGAAAGGAAGGGGTTTCGATGAGCCTCAACTGCATGGAGTTGGGTTCGAAAAGACCTACTAAAAGCAGTGGGAGCTAACGGATTTTAATTCTAAATCTGAAGTGTATTACTGGTACTATTACGTCGGTCAACGTTTATGCACCACACTCTCCTGTGACGCCTGTTGAAAAAGACACGCTTTTTATCATAACCTGGCAACATTCCTCAAAAACATGCCACAAAGAAACTGTGTAGTATAATGGGTGATTTCAATGCTAGAGTTGGTGCAAATTACGAGTCTTGGCAAAACTGTCTCCCTGGAGGTTCGGTGTAGGTAAATCCAATGAAAATGGACAACTACTTTTAGAATTGTGTACACAGTTCAGTCTTTGTGTCAGTTACACTTTCTTTCAAACAAAACCACAGCATAAGGTCTCTTGGAAACATCCTCACTCTAAGCATTGGCATCAGCTTGATCTTATTCTTCTTAGGCGCACTAATATAAGAAGCGTACTTCTCACCAGATCATATCAAAGCGCAGACTGCGACACTGATCATTCACTGGTCTGTGCGGAACTGAATCTTCACCACACGAGATTTCACGCATGAAATTGTCTGCTGAGCCTAGGATAGACGTCACTCACATGTGCGAAACAAATCTAGCTACGCGATTTGCAAAAGCCTTCACAGCCGAGTTCAGCAAGACAACCCCACTCGAATCGGCTTCAAAAAACTGGGAATCGATAAAAAGCTGCATATGCCGAGTCGCACTTTCCACTTTCGGTCCGAAGAAAGCTCGAACGAGCGACTGGTTCGAAGCAAATGCTTCTGATGATGAACGGTCTGCATTGCTCAGGTTCAAAGTTATGCCAACAGATGAAAACTTACGACTTTTAAGAGAAGCTATAAATATGGTAAAACAGACTGCAAGGCGATGTGCAAATGACTATTGGACAGAAATTAGCCTTAGTATCCAAAAAGCTCCGGAAACTGGAAATTTTCACTGTTTGTATGATGGGATCAAGAGAGCCATTGATCCAAACAAACTTAAAACGGCTCCCATTAAGTCTGCATCTGGTGACCTGATTGCGGATAAAACTCAGCAGATCGAATGATGGGTAGAGCACTTCTCTCCTCACTACTCTAGGGACAGTACAATTTTACGCATTTACTTGAAAATATTGAGCGGTTCCCGACTATTGAATATCTATATACTCCCCCTACTCTTGATGAGCTCAATAGGATCGACCGCTTAGCGAATGGGGAGGCCTCTGGTGACGACGTAATTCCACCTAAGCTCATCAAATGCTGTAGAGCAGCATTATTACAAACGCTTCACCATTTGCTTTTTCAGTGCTGGCATGATGAGTATGCCCCACAAGAGATGCGAGACACAAAGTTCATCATGCTATACAAGTATAAAGGAGATAGAGGCGACTGCAACAATTACAGAGGAATTTCCCTTCTGTAGTTTGTAGGCAAATTGTTTGCTAAAGTCTTACAGATCCGGCTGCAAGTTTTAGCTAATAATTTGACTCCAAATCTCAATGTAGCTTCCGCAAGGGAAGATAAACCGTTGACATGATTTTCTCCCTGAGACAACTTCAAAAAGTGTCGCTGTTTTGGTTGATTTAACGGAGTCATTCGACTACGTCAACCGTGGAGGTCTTATTGAATTGCTTGATTTGATAGGCTGCCCCCAAGACTTCTCAAACTCGTTATTTCGTTTCACTCAGGCATAAAGGGCTCAGTCCATTTTAACGGTTTTAGCTCAGAAGCCTTTGAAATTTGCCGAAGCGTCAAACAAGTGTGTGTTCTTGCTACCTAGCTGTCCGGCATTTTCTTGGCTCTGTTTCTGAAGCACGCATTCAGGACGAAAACAAAGGAATTAACCTGCGCACGCGAAGTGGTGGCAAGCTTTTCAACCTAAACCGGTTGAGAACACAAACCAAGGCACGAAATGTGCTCATCCGTGACCTGCTGTTTGCCGACGATGTAGCCTTCATTGATCACCTCAAGAGCACCTCCAGTCTCTAATGGACTGTTTTTCGTCTTTGACTAAGAATCAGCATAAACAAGACCAAAATCCTTGGTTAAGGTATTGTATCCCCTCCCAACTGTCAGCTTGAAACAATACATCATTTCACATACCTTGGTTCAACCATTGCGGATAACCTCTCGCTAGACAAGGAGAATGATAAGCGGATTGGCAGAAGAGCTGTTATTCTGTCCCGATTGAACTCTCGTGTTTTATGTAACCGCAAGCTGACTGTAAAGACAAAGATGATGTTATACGGCGCGTGAGTACTAAATGCTTTACTGTAGTGCAGTGAAACCTGGACCACCCACGCGAGACAAGAACGGGAGCTGAATGCTTTCCATCTACGAAGCATTTGTCGTATCTTCAACATATCGTGGATGGACAGACCGACTAATGCTGAAGTGCTTTCGAACGCTCGTCAATAGAGCATGTTCACCCTATTGCGACAGCGCCGCCTGCGCTGGCTTTGTCATGTCTACAGAATGGGAAGATCCGAAAGATCTACTCTATGGTGAGTTGCATTTAGGAAGTCGACCATGGAGCAGACCACATTTGCGCTTTTTACGCATATAGTCAACCTGTTTCAAGGTCAAACACGCGATGTTTCTCCCTGACGCCAGCTACAACAAACCAATCATCTCACGCACAACGACAAGCGTCTTTCCTACTCTTGTTTTAAGTATCGATAGATAGACCCACGAAAGCGCGCGCGCACTATCAGACACTCACAACAGTGACATCGTTATTTTTCAAACTATTCAGCCCATAATACCAGCACAGAAACGCAAGCGAACCGACTTTACGCTAAAACAGAAGTTTGAGATCATCGATGTTGCGAAGAAGGAGCCGAATCAGTCCAAGTTGGCGAGGGAGATTGGCAAGAAATAGGCGTCGAAGTTAAAAGAACCACCGTGAAGGGCATCCTCAGCAAGAGGGATGCAATTGAAGCTGCAATCAAAGCTGGAGTTCCATCGAAGCGCGCGAAGCTGACGCAGCCTTACGACTCGAAGTTCGAGGAGGGAGTGCTGATGTGGCTGAAGCAAGCAAGAGGACTGAATCTGCCTGTCAGCGGCGATCTGATCAAGGAGAAGGCGATAAAACTGGCCGAGCTGATTCACATCCCCGCCTTCATGGCGAGCGACGGTTGGTTAGACAGCTTCAAGAAGCGAAATGGCGTCACGTTTAAGACAGTGCAGGGCGAAGCTGGAGCGGTGGATTCCTAATCCCTTATTGATTGGCAGCCGCAGGTTCTCCGGCCCTTACTCAGGCAGTTCTCTGTAGATGAAGTTTTCAACCTGGACGAGACTGATGAATAAATGAACGCACAAGCCGGATCCAGGCAAAGTGCCGTACAGTCAGAGACTGCACGTAGGCTAAGATACTGTCAGGTTGTCCAGGCCTAGACAGATATGAGAAAGAAAATAGAAATGGTAGTGAGACTCCAGCCTGTTTCAGCATGCAGCTCACCACCGATGGCCAATCAATTTAGCACGATGTTAGCCGCGCAGCACAGAAATGCTGTACGAGACTGATGCAAGCGTGTGATCGGCTAGACAACGAGATGAACGAGATCCGACGAAAGAAGATGCGTCAGCCGACGATTTCTGAGAGCTTTGGACTGATCGATTGAGCATATAAATGATGGACTTGAGAAAATAAAGCCGTTTTTACAAAAAAATCGTTACTATGACACTCTTGCTCGGTCCCAACGGGTGGCATAGTACTGAGATTTGAGTGTATTTTAATTCGTTGTAAATATACCCAATATATATATTATTCGCAACACTGCGGAAACATACTTTCAACCTAGACATACAATGAAAGTTACGACACTTTATACTTTAAACGTTATTATCGCTAAATGCAAAAACAACTTTGCAACATCGCAGTGATGTTATTCTCTTGAGAAATCAGTTCACTTGCAAGTTACGACGATGTAATTACGCACACACACAAATACTTCGACGTTTTCTATCTTTGTCAAATGGAGCAGTTCTTGCGTGTGACCTTGAAGAAGAATGTCCTAACGCAAATGGAAAGCTGTGTGCTAAAACGGGCCTCACTTGAGCAACAAAAACAATATGCGTTATTGCGTTGCAGCTAATGATTTTCTTCAAATATCTCACCACCTAAACTGAATATTAAAAATAAATTAATCCACCAAAATATTTTGGCGCTCAGATCCTGATCCCTCACACATCACTCCCGGATTCTAGCGGTTTGCCGTCATAAGGTGGCAACAGTAAGATCAGGTTTAGTGATCTCTAAAACAGTGTTATAGTGGTAACCAATAAGTATACTTGTATTCCACTTTTAAATAGGTTTCTAAAAATGAACCACGATGATCAAATACAAAATCACATAGTGATTCTTGATCAAGCACTCAAGGCGCTTATGAACGACCAATGTATTTTGATGCTCATATCATAATCCCTTTAATACACTAAAATCACTCATCTTTATGTGGAGACAAACATTAGTGTATTGAAAACGTCAACACATTAAAGTTGCTGCTGTGTGCCACTGTTGGGAAAGGTTGATAAAAACAACCTGTTCAACCAAATGAGCTCACGCTAATCTAGACTGGGTTTGGACACATGACCATGAACAAAAAGCACATTTGCATGTATTTCCGTAACACAAACCCCACGACCGGTTTCGTGCTGTTTGCAGTCATCAGTTAGGGACAGTAGGATCAGGATCCGCATGTGCTCGAAACAGTGGAAGAAAGGGAAGTATCACATGGAAGTCAATTTTGGTCAAATCTCATTCACCGTAGTAACGTCTATTACGTTATCCATCGAGGCTTCGTGGACATTCAATCTATCGTTAAACATGTGAACCCCGCGATTTCAAAAACTTGTCGATTTTTTTCCGATTCGTCCTTGACGTTCATCATTCAAACGTTACCGGCGTTTAGCGATGAATGCCTCTGCAATAGTGGAAGTCAATTTGCCAAACGTGTTCATTGCACACATGAAAAAATACTAGACATCACACAATAATTCTATATAAGAAAGTCACGTTACCTAGTATCAGACCAGTGTCTCTTCACATATTTTTTCCATTACTCTATCTTTCGCTAACATGCGACGCAACTAACTAAAAGCAAGTTAACGGAGACGATAACATCAACAGGCAGCGAACAACAGTAGTGCCCTTTTCTCCATTTACATGTCTGCTTCTTCTCCTAACTTGATTGTACTGCACAACGCCGCCACTTCAGAAAAGATAAGACTCGGATTACGAACGTTATCATGTGAGCCATTACGAGGATGCCTAAATGACCAAGACGTCGCTAGAACGCAGTCGTCAGAAAACACCGCTAGGACTTAAACCAAACTGGTGAGCGCGAAGAAAATCACACAGTGAGTTCTTTCTGATCATTTGACTTTTCTACATTCTATTAACATTTACAAGCCATAACGCACATGAATGAGCCTCAATTGGATTTTTGCCTGGTGACAATTAGTATGAACGTTTTCACTATTCCCTAGTTCTGGACTCAAAATCCAGAGCTGTGGTTCATGCAGCTAGAATCCTACTTCGAGATGAAAAGTATAATACAAGATATGCTCAAGATTCAATATGTGTTTAGCTGACTCACATGCGGATCATTGTCCGTAGTTCAATATATTTTGTTAAAAACCATGACTTACAAGGATCTAAAAGCAGCCCTGATCAGGCGACTCACAGAGTCCGAACTACACCGTACTCAGCGGCTTTTGACACAGGACGAGCTAAGGGATCTGACTCCGGTCCAACTTCTCAGAAGCATGCTAGCATTGGTCAGCTTCACCACGATCAAAGAGCGCTTCTTGTAACAGCTCTTCCTGTTACGTCTATTCAGTACCTGTTAAAATAATATAGGCTAAATGGTTGGTATAACACAACCAGCGGAAACGGCAGACAAGAACGTCCAGATAAGTGAACCAACTGTAAGCACGGTCATGAAGGTGGATCCAGCTGACGACCAGTACAGTCGTGGCATCCGCAGTTTTGAAAATCGGCTCAACATACTTATGAGGGATAAGAGTCCCAAGAGGCGTCGCATTTCAAATAGACGAGATTTCTGTTTGTTATATTCACAAGTAAGCACAAAGCACTTATTCCCGAAAGAACAGCAAGAACAAACGACAGGAACTAGTGAACGAAACCAGTGTTATATTATCGAGAGACAAAGTTTAAAAGCGTTGTTCGTGAGTGCGTGATTTATTCGTGCGGAAAATCAATAAGTCAACGCAACACAACAGCGGACAGGTCTATTGCAGCGTAGACACAAGCACCACGCTCCCCTTTACTGTTTCGAAGGCCAATCCGCCACGCGTGGGTATTGGTCGACGGGTTTACGTACCCTGAGCGTTTTTCGCAATTGGCTATACCCTCCAGCTTGTGGTTGCTGCGTTGCTCTGTCACATACGGGTAGTTGTAATGGCCGATCCCCGGAAGCACTGGCATTAACTTTTGTACCATCCTCTAATTCGTAAGTGCCGGGTGTACAAACAGTTTTTATTTTCGTGGGTGCTTTGAAAGCGCTCTCCCTCTTGAACCAATTTTGTTTTTTACCGCGCACAGTTGAACCAGGTTCTTAAGAGCGACCCCTCCGTGGTGAACCATAAGATCTAGATCCTGACCTCGAGCTAGACCCGTATGGCCTCTCTTCGCGAACGCGAATGTACGACGATTCACCCTCATGAGAACGAAACTTCGAATCGTCAAGACGCTTAATTGCATATTTCATATCTTCGTAACGCAGAAATTCCACAACACCAGTGCCATCACGGAAAATATCAGCGTATCCAACATCACCAGCCTCGCGCATGTGATCCTTAAGATCCTGCCAGCTTCCAGTTGGAGGTAATCCACTAACAACGACACGAAATTCCGACCACCGTGATGGACCACTTCCACCACCACCCCGACCAAATCCACGTCGACTGGAATTAAATCCGCCACCATTGAAACGACCACCACCAGCGCGGGAAAACTCAACGCGAAGGGCGTAACCATCAAAATTATAACCGTCCCGATCACGAAAGGCATCCGAAGCATCCAACTCGTCCTCGAACTCGATAAAAGCAAATGGTGGTCCACGGCGTGATTTGAGATCAATCTCGGCTATAGCACCATACTTTGAAAAAAGGCTTTCAACATCACGCGTCTTCACATCCGGGGGAAGGTTGCCAACGTAAATCTTGTAAGTCTGTCTAGCCATTGTAGAAATATTAAGCGGAGAGGTCACTTGCAGCGATACCATAGCATTTCGACCAAGTAACGGTTTGCTGTTAGTGTGCGACACGTAAACGGCAACAACGGATTTAAACTCCCTTTCCAGAAATAAGGGCACGTTGAGAAATCCCAGAATGGGCACAGGGTTTTTCGAGTAACTTCCAAAAACATAATGCGATGGTTGAATAGGGAATGACTGTAAATGCGTACAATAAAACTCGTACGGAACGATTGTTATTGGAGAAGCTGAATCTAATTCCATAGGCAAAGTTATCATTCTGTCACCCAAGCGAAAATGTACTGTACGGATATCAGGAGAAGGTAATTTGGGTTCAATTGCAGAGCATGTAGTAAGTTCGTGACTAGAAATGCCATAAATATGTTCAGCTTCCGATGTTGCTGTATTAGAATCGACCATGTCTGTGTCACTTGTATCAACTTGAGAGACTGTTTGAGACCGACACACACGAGCAAAGTGACCGAGCTTACCACATTTGTTACACTTGCCTTTGCGAGCTTGGCAATATGGACTGTTCGCTAAATGTTGGTTACTACCACAACGGAAACAGCTCATGTCCGATGATTTCGAACGTTGGGCAGAAGCTGGCTTCACATGTGATATCTCAGAACTTGCATGAAAGAACGATTTATTCTGCTCCATGATATCAGTGCGGCACCGAGCAATCTCACGAACACGTTCCCAAGTAATTTTATTTGCATCCTCGGATAGAAGAATTTCCCGGAGTCTGCCGTCGGATAGGCCGGAAATGAATTGTTGTATTAGAAAGGTTTCTTCTACCTTCTTCGCGGGAACTGCATTGAATTCGCAAAGGCGGACTGCCGGGATCAACCGCGAATTATACGCATCTAATGATTCCGCAGGTTCCTGTCGAATTCGGGAAAATTTATACCGTGTGACAAACAAATTCACTCGGGAACCCCAATATTTATCCAGTGCAGTGAACACTTCGTTGATCGTTGCTTTGGTTCTCAGAGTCTGGGCTTCGAAAAATCGTTGACCTTCCCGTCCAAGGTATTGACGTAAGAAGACGATCTCTTGTTCACAGGTCATCTTGATTGTTGGATTGAAAATTGTTATCATGTTAAGATAATCCTTGAAAGATAATTTGAAATTCTGCCACTCTTCAGCAGTTGGACGAGCAGTAGGATCATCCCAAAGCGG
>JACCGJ010003569.1:0-10951 GCA_013407085.1 Atriophallophorus winterbourni
TACGGTATACGAAAGCCTATCGCTTATTTTGCAATGAATCTGGCACACGAGATTTTGAGTAGATTATTTCAAGTACAAGAACATTAAATCTGCCTTAGATTGCATTGTACACATATATATACTTTGGTTCTTTTACCGTTTTTCTGTCTGTTCATCATTATCCACGCGGGTTGGTCGAATGCATATTGTGCATTCTCTGTAAGTGGTTTCTAATTGGTCCATATGCTGCAGCTAAATGGAGATGTTGATGAACCCTCTCATGCCTGAATTATTTTCTAACCCGAAATAAAATATTTTTTCTTCGGAAACGAGTTGCCCAAGGGTGAAATAACACAAATAATATAAAAAGTTTTTGATATTCACATAATTGAGAAAATAACACAATGTAACCAGTTGGTTACATCCGGCAGAAGTCATCAGTTTTCAGGCGTCATTTCCTTATGGCACTGCATTGTACTTTTGTGTGATAGCCTCTATAACATGTTTTGTCGTGGGTCAGACACAGAGCTACATCGCATTTTTGACACCTCACTTTAGTCAATCCTTTTACACAGTGCTTGGATCTCTTTCGGGTTTTCGAGATGAGCGGAAAATGTTCAACGTTGTCGAAACGGACTGAATTCACTGGGCAAGAGATTTTCCTCATCTTCTGTGCCGGTTGCTGCATGTCTGTTGTAGACCTTGGCCTTCCTCCTGGAGTTACGGGCGGAGTCATTAGAGCGATTGCTATGTCTTCTTTGAAGTCAGAGAGACACATTCCTGTTGAACTCATGAAATCACAGGTCTTTCGGTATAACAACCAAGCATTTACCACACTCAGATCTAACAGATAGAAAAAAAATCCTCATGTACCATTTCTTCGACTTGAAATTGGTACGATAAAGTTCGATCAACATATTGCACAAATCGACTCCCCCCATGAATTTGTTATATTCTTTTACAACGAAAGGTCTACCAACTTCTACATATGACTTCTGTTTTTGATCCCATCTCATCACTGTATCAGCCGGTTCTATTCCCGCATATGAAGAAAGTAGGTGAATTGGTTTGTTGTCAAACCACTTCACAGCTATTATATTACTATTGATTTCAACTCTGAAGTCGTAACTTCCTCTCCCATCTTTTTGTAGCAGTTTATCATTCTTCAGTATACATCTTTTCAGTCTGTTCATCCTGACGGTAGACACATTGAGTATACCAGATTCCTGTAGCTTCTATTTAAACGCAACGCATTTCGAAGAT
Source organism: Atriophallophorus winterbourni (assembly GCA_013407085.1). NCBI lineage: Eukaryota > Metazoa > Platyhelminthes > Trematoda > Plagiorchiida > Microphallidae > Atriophallophorus > Atriophallophorus winterbourni. The sequence goes on from JACCGJ010003569.1 coordinate 1,243, forward strand.
TTTCTGATTTATTCCAATTATTTTACATAATGTATTTGTAGGCATGACTAAGTTTATACTGGAACAAAATTTATAATAACTGAGACTTTCACACGATTTTCATTCGGCTCACAAAACTGCGAATTGTGAGGATATACGTTCCGAAAACCGTAACCGAGCACATACTTTCTCTTTCACAGTGGACAGTCCAAATGATGATTTGCGAACAAAAAGAAAACCACCATGCAGTTGACAAAATTCTGTTATGCCGCCGTGCAAAAAAATTTGGAAAATTCAGGTTGTAGAATTACTTAAAATGAATTGGCGAAGTTCATGTACCAAAAGGTTACATCCGTCCTGAAAGGGTTAAATGAGTTAGTTGTCGAGTGCTATACATTAAGGGATTCTTAGACCCGTCAGTCGTTTCTTTTGGCTATGATCTTCGTGCCATCCCAGTCGAAATGATGCCCGAGTTCATCGATACGTATTGAGATTATTGGTTTCTGATCATATATGCTGATGGCCAACTGGTCTTCACGTAGTCTTGTGCTCAATTTGCGACCCTATTGTCCGAAGTAGTTGTTTTCGCAATCTCTGCAACTAATCTTCACAAATATTATTCGACTGTTACACTTCGCCACTTTGTCTTTCCAAACTTTGTTCAACCTTTTTTAACACAGGGTGTTATCCAAAATGATTATCCTACTTTCCTATTGTGTATGTGTGAACTTTCTTTTGTATGAGGGCGTAACGTTACCGAATTTCGGCTCCAAATATCTTAAAGTAAACCACTCGTTTAGAAATCAGGGCAATTAAATACGAATCCTTAGTAATCTGACAATGTATGCCATTTTAAATGTTGCTACATACTTACAACTAAATTCGACGCATTTGGTTTATGTAGTTTACTGATAAGCGTGAAAAGAAATTGCGACAAACAGGACAAATTCTAAATTTCTCAGAAATGACGTACACGGGCGGGTCACCAATTTGTATACATAGCAGCAGAGATGCGGCATTCGCTATCCGCTTTGCGTTTTTCCCGTTTGTCAGAGACGCTTTGCAATTTTGGTCTTATATCACACGCGCATTTCTCAATCACATTATACATAATGTAGCTGGCTATTGCTTGTTTGCGTGCATTTTCATCACAGACCCCAGGACCGGTCCCTTGTTGTTTGCACTCATCACTGGGTGGATAACAAGGATCAGGATCCGCATACGCTTGAAACATTGGAGGGATGGCAAACAATTTGCGCACGTAAGCCACTGTGTGTTAAGGTTTACCACGACCTACCTGTTGAGGCAGATTTGCCAGAACACACGTAGATGGGGTAAAATTCATAATCATCGTCAAAAATGCTCATTTGCATGCATTTCCGTCACTCCTGCCCAACGACATGACCTACATCTGTTTTTCGCACATGTGATTAAACAGGTACGTCGTGTTAACCTTACCATCGCAAATTGTTTACCTTTCTTCAACTGTTTTAAGCGCATGCGGATCCTGATCGTATGCTCTCCAAATGATGATTGTACACAGAACATAATCGGTCGTGGGGCATGTCTGGTGAAAGTGCATGCAAATGAGCATTTTTGTTAATGATTTCGGCTGTTTTACCACATCTACGTATGTGAATGAACAGCTTGGTAAGTGTTATCCGACAGTGGCTTACAAGTGCAACTATCACCTTGTTATTGTCAGAAAAATGAAATTTGAACACAATCGGTTAGAACGGTTTGTCTGTCATATGCTTTACTTGTTTATTGTGCAATAAAATATGCGAGTAACCAATTGATCTCTCAATCGATAAACAAAAGCCAGCAAATAATTTAATGTGAGATCTTTTAATAGAAAATGTGAGCAACATTTTCTATAAGGTATTGATAGTATAATGTTTAGCTGTTGATGATGGTGGGTTCACTAATGAATTCAAGGATACACAACAGGATGTAAACATATTTAATATGAAAAATCTGGAAGCTTTATTTGAAACCATTCGAAATTTCAGCTTTTCGTTAATGTTAAACGGACAGACAGACGGTATGCACTTACAAAATATGGCGATTTAAATAGTTTCTCAATTTTTAGTGGCCATATAATTTGGATAGCGATATTTTGAACGAAAGGGATGAATGATCCCCGATATAATGATTTTCGAGAGCACAAGATAATATATTTCGAACGATTAGTAGAAAAGTATTGAGAATTTACTCGTGCGGTGTCGAGTAGGTGAGAATTATCGGTGTGACTAATGTTAATAGGTCGACAAGAAGACTAACAGAGTTGGTTCATGATAATTTAAACGATGCTTTCATAAAAATTGAGCTTGCACGAGAAATAGTTTTACTGCGACGTATTAATATCTAAACGTGTATTTGAAAGGAATGTTGCATTATTTACACGAGGACATTATAAATGATGAGATTAGATACAAGAAGCTTGATACCGATTTGAATGTAATTATGACAAAATTTCCTGATGTTTTGTGAATATTTTCATTAACTGAAGTATGTTTCATTTTTTCAAGTAAATTTCTTTTTTCTAACCTGTTAGCAAATAACTATTACGCAAATCAAACTGTTTTATTAGAGTGAAACCATTTCATCTCATTTTCAATAACATTTTATGCCAATTCGTTTAACGATTACATAACACCTGGCTTGAAGTTTTGTCAGGAAAATACGCAAGTGATTACGTCAACAGGGATAGTGATATCCATTAAATCAATACTAATTTCTGATTGTTTTTAATGATTAAAATTAACAATTGAATCCATTTTAATCTTTGCTTACCGGTTAGCTACTTTTGACCTTCATTTGCCTGTTTTGTTAACAAGAATATATAAAACAGATACAATGCAATTTGGAACCTTCGACTTGACAATTCTTTATTTTACATCCCCATATCATTGTGATCAACTTTAGAATTTTCGATCAATTAAAAATTTGATGCGTAAAATGCGAGGACATCGGGGAAAAGGAACAAACACTACCAAAAAGAAGATGTATTCTTTTAAACGAATTTCAGGTGATCAGTTAATTAGCCACACAAATTATAAATACGAATAAGTTATACGAGAGAGAGTTTATCCGGGTCAACTGTATCGTCCATGAACGCCGGTTAGACTCCGTCAATCGACACAGTGTCTTCCTAATGTGGCGGTCAATCTCAACTGTTTTTTTGGAACAGCTGAATTATCCTAAACGGTTCAACATAAGGAAGATGAAGCGGTTGCTTCACCATGCAAATTCGGAAAAAAACATATTCGCAATTTGCCAACTACTTCTGTACGTTGGACGGTTTAACCTGAAGCAGCGGGGGTGTTGGTAGGAAACGGCTCACATAATGTCGCAAGCGAGCAACGTAATCGAACCAAGTTTAAAGAGGTGTCTGAATGGGTGGGAGGCCCTAAGGATTATTCCGTATCTTGGGATCACATCCGCTCGGGAGTGCACAATCCGAGTCTAGTTAGTTAGTGTTCGAAGGTTAGATTATCCAATCCGGTAATTAGTTTAGTTCTCTTATGATAAAGCTTTTCGAGTAGCAATGTTGACAAGCTTACGCTGTAAAGTCCACAACTGCGTGAATGTGGTTAGTGAACACCATTTTCAAAATATTCCATAATATTAATGGAAATCCCAGTAATATCATTTTTTACAGTTTTCCCTCGTAACTCCTAACCACAACAAATTATTCGGTGAGGACACTCCATTTACCACTTTATTGAGAATATTTTAAGATTTTGTCCAAATCAGCTCTGTTCGATCCTTCGTCACGACCGGCCTATTTGACTAATACGACAATGTTCATATTTCTCAATATCTTCTCCACCTGTTTCTTTTGAAGTTAGCTTTTCACATGGAAAATAATCTTGCAATCCTCCAGTATTGTCATTTCTTATGTTTGTGTCTATTCATCTGTGCAATGTTGATCACGACGGTTCGTAATGGAAGACTGGACTCAAGAGTCGTTCATATTTGATTTCAGCAGCAGTTCGGGTGGGTGCCCTAACCATTGTAGTACAACAAATTACGACATAGGCTACCGTTCGCAGTTTGGCCAATCGTAAATGAGCGTTCATGAAGCTATCTCAAGACTGGCACATTTGAGTAGCTTTATTTACCAGCCGAGTCGTGAACGATTCAACAACAAATGCCGTGGTCATCCGATCGACCTGATTTCTATGTTGGGTCTTCCCATCGCATCTCCTTTGTGACAATTTCAGTGGGCTCAGCACCGAAGAGTTGTCACAAGTATTAACAAAGTATTCTCCATTAAACGCTCGAATTCCATTTGTTATCCGAGGGTTAGGCTCTGCAGGTCGTCAGACAGCCGCCAATTGATTTTCATCAGAAGAGCAATTTACACTCCCAAAATAATAACAAACGTTCTCTAAATAATCGTTTTTGTGATTGAAATTGACTGCGCTATATTACAACAGGTCGAAAATGATTGATTAATGTTTAACGTTAATTTTCAGTTTTATCCCTCGAGAGCAAAAGTGATTAATTAATCTATATCCAGATTATTATCGCAATCTCTAAAATTATTTTGAAGCACATTGAGATCAAATCGAAAATTCTCACCCAAAATATTAAATCAAAATTCAACCCAATGAAGTATAAATAGTCGAATGTGGTGGCCTCCTTCGGTCGATATTGACCATGGATGTACATCAGAAACGCATGATGTTTTCACGACTAACCCTTCCGATACGAGAGTGGCAAGCTCTCCCACTACACTCACAGCATCAAACATTACTCGGTCGATCGGCTTCAATTGCCCGTCGTCTGCGTGATCTGCGTTCGGCAGCCAAGATCTCTATATACTCTGCACCATTTTAGATATGAAGCTTCACACAATGCTTCGAATGAACTCTAAATAATAAATTCCTGTTCAAATATATTCATCAATATTTATATATTAATATTTACTTACGTGAAATTGCACATTTTCAAAGCCACACATTTGAATGTGATTGATAGGAATTTAAGACTGTATAGGAGAAAGTGTCTGCTTTTGCCAATGCGAAACCATTCAGAAGGTAATAAGAAGAAATCAGTAATTGCAATCACGTTTAGGTTGTCAAAATCGTGCATGTTGTAGTATGTTTCGAAATATTTGTTTTTGACTAACCATTACTATTTATATTCAAGGAAATTTTCGAAAACAATGCGAAACAAGGATGTGGTAATTTAAGCAGCATCGCACATTAAAAAATAAATTGCAAGAAATTATGATAACTTAAATTTCAAAATCATGCGAAACATTTAGTTGTAATACTTTTGAACTGCTATTGTACTAATGTACCTCATACTTCAGTGATCAAATATTTTACTTTTTTTCAAACAAGTTTTAAATAAAGTCCGTATCATTCTGAATGAATATGACATAGGATCAATGTTAAGTGGAGGCCAAGCATAGACTTAACGCATTTTTCTTCTATTTCAATTCTCATTTTCCAAATTGTGGTGTTCACGATTGTAGATCAGCATTGGCTGTGACATTCTAAACCAGATTTCTTCAGAAAAATTGTCAGAAACAGAATGTGCCATTCCGAGTTGCTGGTTATTGAATATTTTGTTACTCACAATTCTCAGATGTAATATCCTAGAACGTTTCTGGTTGTTTTCCTATCAAGAATGTACCTGGGGCATATTGATTAGGAACTGAAAACTTGTAATGAAGCTCTGTGGAAAAATATCTTATAGTGTGGATTAGTCGAAACCGGAAGTGCGAATTTCTCTACCAGAATTTATGTTGAGTGGCCAAAAGATTGTTGAGTAGCTTTTGGATAATATTTGGAATATTCTCCCTGGATTACGTTACCCTGGATAATAAACGTCTACCTTTACCCTATGATGAAGTATGCGGTAAAGGTCTATGCTATTTGGATCCGAAAATATTTTGCTCGTTTCAATATAAACTATCACAGATCCGCAAACTGTTGGGCATACGCAATTTTACGTACTCAGGAATATTGCAACATCTGGGTGTATGTAACTTTACCAAAAGGAGGATACGACGCTATAATAGTATCATATAAAAATTGTGTCCAGCAAAGAACATCCACCGAGTCTCTTGCATCAAGTGTTTGACAAGAAATTTGCACATGGATATTCCTTATAACTTTACACTCCAAATGGCCGTATTGATGGTCGCCCTCATTTTGCCGTAAGTGCTATATTTATTTGGAATGACCTACCTCAACATTTGATTGAATCTCCTTGCATAGTGGTATTTTAAGCGAAATTGGACCCATATATGCAAACGAACATCATTTGTGTGCCACACATGTTTATACTCCTCTCACTATTTTTCAAAATTTTCTTTCATACAGTAATCCTGTTGTGTTGAAAATTATTATTTTTTAACAGAGAATTCTTGAACTCGTGAATACCAAAATCTTTGACAGTGAGCTCTAAAATAGGGAAAAAGCAAACATTTATGAACTATGTCATGTAAATTTCCAAACCAGAACTTCATAATTAAATATGTCCGTTATTATATATTACAGAAATAAATACACGATTTTTTTGCTTCATCTCTCTCTCTCTCTTGACAGCCTAACAATAATAAGTTGCTGAACGTTGAGTATTTAAATCATACGTTGTTTATCAGAGTGGACCAAAATTCGTTTTTGATGAAGACTGAATGATGTCATTTAAAACTACTGATAATATATTAGTAATGAAGCACGTAAATTCCGATTCTATTTGAGGTTAATTGACAGATATGTGGTAAAATGAAATGGCAGTCCAGTTACGTTAGATTATTTGTATTCGCATACTTTTCAATTTGTTTAAATCCACTATTTTTCGATATATCCCCTGAGCTGAAAGTATGCTTCAATGATCCGATAAATTATATTATGAAATTTATTCAACTGTTACAAGTAAATTATAAATCTCGTTGAGCACATCAACGACCATTGATTGTAAACTGTATGACATAATCTAGTAGTGAACTTTGTGCTTTTTCGCCTAATTTTATCATTTCTCAGCAGAAAGAAACGATTCCAGATCAAATTTAACCTTTGACTTTCAGGTTGACTATTGCGTCAACGAGACTTCTCGTTGGCTGATTGCATGCCACATTTAATTCATACCCTTCAATAAAAGTCAAAAATAGTTTTCAATCCATTGACTTAGAATGAACCAATTTAGTATGGGTTTTAAGAACGAGATTTGGTGGTTATTTTGATTCTGAGAAAATGATTTTTCCTTTATTCTAAAAGCGAGGATTATGCGACAATCGGTGATAATTGGTCGGTCAACCATTAAAAAGTTAATATCGATCTCCCGCGAATCTGACAACACACGAGAACACCAATTGGTAAATCCATTTATTATGCGCATGACCAAGAATTAAACACACACACTTATCTGATTTAGGCAACGCTGGCTAGCACGACGCTGTCCTCAGCTTGTCTGCGCTGGCTCTCAATTCGATCTGATTTGTCAATCGATGTCGTGCAACCTGGTTCACTTTACGTGCCTATTGTTCGAAAGCATCTGGAGTTATTCATTTGTTGCTGTTAACAAATATGCTGTCAATCGGCCAGTTGGCGTGTGATTCCTCCGAATTAGGAATCCTTACGGGTTTTCGATTAATGTTGTTAGTCTTTTCGACACTTCCGCACTCGTGTTTTCCTGGATGATAAAGTTCTGCAGATCGCCCGAAGACTCATGTTTGAAAATCTCACCGCTAGTACACTCCATAGTAAAATGTAGTTTGAATTCGAGCAGAGGGAGTCTATGACCTGAAAGTTGAAAATATCTTGATATAATCAATGGCACTTCAAGAAGTTAACGACTGAGCACCGATTAACACTGATTTCCAAAAAATGCTGGTCATCGATACTTGAATAAATCCACGAAAAAAGAAATTCTATCTGAGTATGTTTCAAAGAACCTTAAACAAGGATTAAAATTCGTGATTCTGAGTCGAAAAAGGAAATCAAAAAAGGTGAGAAACTATGTGTGGAGAAGCCACATACTGCACGCAACACCTGAATTATGAGAATCCTAATGTTTGTTTATGAAAGAGGATAAAGATGTGTATCAAATCAATCTGATGGATAAAATTGAACTTAACTCGGAGCTCTTCTTCTAGATCATGAACAGAATGGCATGTGTAAAGCAAGGCCTGTCCGCTTTAATTACTACGACTAGAACTCCTCCGAAGCTATCGAAGACGCCAACAAACTCGCCTTATTTTACTCTAGAGTGTTCTACCCTAAGGAGCGCTTATGTTATTTTATGTCTGCATTCAAATCGCAAATTAACGCAATACACGAAATCGCTGTGAAACCCGTGAGTGTCATGGAAAGGCTACTCAGGTTAAATAAAAAAAATCGCCGGGTGCTGATGAAATAGCAAAGCGTCCATGCTCTATTCCTATAACTCTTTGAACTTTGCAACCTGTTACTGTGTTGTAGCATGGTTTCTACTGACTGGAATAGTGGATGTATCACTCTGGAACCGTTCCAACGTGTCTAACTACAAACGTGTCAGCTTTTTTTCAGTGGTCTTTAAACTTCTCGGACGATTTGTAGCTGATCAACTTATCAAACATTTGGAACAAATACGCGTTTTCCATCGCACAGCATGGATTTAGGACATGACACTCCTGCCTCACCATTATTCTCATAACTATTGATAACTGGACTCGAGCCGTGGATAATGGATACCTTATCCATGTTTGTTGCTTGGATTAGTCGAAAGCTTTTGACCGTGTGAAACACAGCATAATGCTAAATAAAATGGAGCAGTTCGGGTGGATGGCGTGATATTGTCTTGGATACTGGATTACTTTACTGGTAGAGTCATCTGGGTTAGAGTTGATAGGATACTATCCAGCACAGTATAAGTTAAAAACGTCGTAACGCGAGGCTCAGTCTTGGGACCAATACACTTTCTTATGAAGGCGAACGATATACCTGAAATCATACGCAGAAAATCATTTTATTTGCGGATGGCTTCAAAGTCCGGACAAGCGTACGCACCAAAGAAGATCGCCAAATTTAACGAAAAGTTATCGAAACACTTCATACTTGTTCTTTACGAAACTGCCTAACATTCAACATCAAGAAATGTAAAATGTTAAACGTTGGTAAATCATTCGAATTCACACATTCTCTGGGATCTCAGCAACTTTCTTGGGCTAACGAAGATAAAAACCCGGGTGTGTGGATTAGCAGTAAATTGATGTCTTCTCGGCAGTGTTCTGTGGTATACAAAATCATGCCGAACCTTAGCACCTCTCAGAAGTATCTTCGGTAGTTTCGCAAAGCAGGTACTCCCTCGGATAATTAACACCTATATCAGACAAACAATGGAGCACGCTGTTCAAGCACGGTCTATATGATTACAGAAGGTCATGACCTTGCTGCAACGCGTATACCATCGCACTACAAAACTGGTGACCGTGCTATGCAACCGGCCATACAAGGAAAGTATTGCAACTTCAAAACTCTTTGCCTTTTCATACCGTCGTCTCAGGAGTGACTTGATCATGCTGTTCAACATCCTGCATACAGTGAGTCACCCACTTGAACACATGAATCATCGGCAATAAGCACATGGTAGCTGATCTAAATTTCGTTGTTGGCCTCCGTCGGTGGATGTCGACCATGGATGTACATCACATCGCATAAATTTCATGTTTTGCAACTTTTTGAATGACTTAACAGTCCGATTCGGAAGGAAAACAATCTCTCCGCAG
>JACCGJ010003571.1:0-17828 GCA_013407085.1 Atriophallophorus winterbourni
TGATGTCTTTGGATGATTCAGCTAGCACCTACTGGATTTTTTTCGTCAGTTCGAGAACTATGTGGAGTCTAGAATTCGTGATGATGGACAGAGGTTCCTATATTCGCTAAATTATTGCCGAGGTATAGCAAACGATGCTATTGAAGAGTGTGTCATGCGGCCACCTTAACGTGCATATAAGCGGGCGAGATCAATCCTGAAGAACCTTTTCGTGCAACCGCATACAATAGCAAGGCCTGTTAGCCTTGTCAATTGTCGAGATTTTTTTTCTATTGGTGTAATGTTGAAGGATATTGACCTTTGTGTTGTCCATGGTAATCAGGAAGCTGAATTACCTGACACTGAATTAGCTCAGTCGGATTTTGTGACTGAATTTCCCGACACTGATTGGCGCAAGACGTTCGGTTGTGTACCCGATGAGCCATTTGTGTTTCGAACCCCGGATACACTCTTTTCATTTTGCACATTATAGTTGTTTAGATGGCGCAAGATGTCGCTATTTGTGGATGAAATAGACAAAGCTGGTTCGAGTGGGATTGCAAGCATAAGCTTCTTGTAGGGGCAAGTGGCAGAACCGGAGGACGTGGTGGGTCTTTGTCTAGCAAACGTTTTCCCTATAGAAAGCCACAGGTTTCTAGTGATGGTGCTGCGACGTGACGTGTGTAACTGGACACTAAATAATGTCACTTGTTTTATTCTACTGCACCTGGGGTGTCGGGTCCGGGGGTTGGTGCTTAAGGTAGGATGCAGGTTTTCGGATCTGCTGACCCCAGAAATAACACCGGGCATTCAGTCTGCCGGTTTCATGCAAAGACGAACGTTGGAAAACTCTGAAGGCAAATGTTATAAGTGGGGGGGGAATCTGCCATCTCCAGAAATACCACCAAACATTTGATCGTCGAGTCGTTGTCATGCGTCGCGAGGTAAACGGGTCGCCTAACCAGGTATTGGAAAGCCCCGCAGTTCAGTGTTTGTGTCCCAACTTGTTTTTCAGATTTGAAGGCATTTTGGTGGGCGGTGTATGAATCCGCGTTAATGTCTTGAAAATTCCTCTTTCGGTCCAGCAATATCAAGCGAAATGGAAACATTTGTTTCCCACTCTACACCCGTGTTCCTTATCAAGTTTTTTGTGTCATAAATTTCAGGTGATATTTTTTGTTTGTTTTTTTTAAATTAAAAATAACATTTAAACTGAATGGTAAATCTGTGAGAGTTTTTTTCCCGAACATTTTTTCTTTGGTTAACTGCACTTTGGCTTCCGCACATTTTGATTTGTCCGTAACCCGTGTTCAGCGTGATTGGAAAACGGTAATTTTTTGTTCTCTCAACTGAGCTGTTTGACTCCCGTTTATTGGACACGTTGGGTTTGCCGTTGAGTACAGCGTAAATTGACGTATTGTTCTGATTTGGGATCGATTCGTAAACGCTCGTCACTCCCGGTATAAGAACCTCGTGGCTTGTATCAGGCAACTAGTTTTCGTGACAGAAACTATTTCCCATTGACGATTTGGTCGCTACAGTAATCAACGTAGATTTTGTGGATGCAATACAGTACTAAACGTCGATTTTGTGGACGCAATACAATCACATTTTTTACTTTTCGACGGATCTTAGAACTGCGGCAAACTTGTCGACAGCCGACAATAGCCATTTTTTAGACTTCAAAGGAGCATTTGATTCAGTCGATCGAAATGTCCTGTTTACCACCTTGCTGTGCAAAGGTGTTCCACAAAAGTAAGTCAACATACTACGTTCACTTTATGCTCATGCATCCGGATGCGTTTGTTTACAACGAACTCTCACCCAAATTCACCACCATAAGTGTCGTCCGACAAGGATGTCCGATTTCTCCGTTATTGTTCAATATTCTAAATGATGCCATCATATAATTATGCAACGAAGGAGCCCCAGCTTTCGAGGTTCACATAATGTCAGTCGGCAAATTTTTGGACTTAGACTATGCTGATGATATAGTTCTGCACTTCGACTCGTACTCGATGCTGAACAAGTTAGCTAATATTGGAGCGGGGCCTTTGAATCGGCCCTGCTCAAAATTAATGTTTTCATGCGTTTTTATTGTTTCAGTCAACACGGAACCTTTTGTTTTTGAAACGTTTTAACATGTCGCGAACATGTGAACGAAGGACGTTTGATGTCCCGCCAGCGCTAAATGCTGCGCATTATTTTTATTCTGAAGGATGGGGAATTTGCTGCGCCGGTCAGGAAATGCGAAAGAAAAATTATACATGGGGGTTTAAAAATCGTGCAGCATGACTTTTCACCAACTTCCATCACAATCACAAAGCCTAATACCTGCAGACGAAACCGAAGCTGTTTTGGATTTGAATGTGAATGGCAATCTCAAATTTTCCCATCAAAGTTCGTCGTCCCTCTTATTCGCATTAAAATTCTGTGTTTAAACTATTTTGATTAACTGAAAATTCGTTTTAACGAATAAAGTTTTCTTCTTCTTCTTGTGCACACATTTGGAATGCGTTTAGCGCCATCTAAGTGTAGTGTTCAGCTGCAAGACATCAACGTATTAAACAGCACTTTATTACTTGAGAATCATGCGCTTGAAATTGTATATTTTTTACGTATCTCGGTAGTTGTATTAATAATTCTGCATCGTTTTAGGACGAGATTTAGGCAAGCATTTCTGAAGCGACCGTAGCATTCCGCAAACCTAGGTCACCTCTGGCCTCAGAAAGGACTGTCTGTGTTACTCAAGGGTAGAGTCTATTAAGCTTTACTGTATGGGTGCGAAACCTGGACCTTGCGTAAAGAGCACATTCAGCGTCTGCAAGTATTTGACAACCGATGTCTCCGCAACATTCCAGGAGTTAGCAGTTATATTGTATACGCACCGATGATCTCCAAAATACGTTTTTCAGTAGTAATATTGATGTAGAAATGCAGATCAAACAACATAGGTTACGCTGCTTGGGTCACGTTTCACGGATGCCGGATCAACGAGTTCCGAAACGAATTCTTTTTGCGACGCCACATCGCAATCTCGTTTTGGGCAAACCGTTGCATAGGCAGTTAAAAATCCTTACTACTAACCTTTCCGAATTCGGCGCAGCACGTCTTTCAGATTGATGTCCCCGCGATCAGAAATCACAACGGTTAGTTACGCTTCAGGATATGCCCAGAAACCGTGTTGAATGGCGGTCTTGCACTAAGCATCTTCTTGGAGTGTTTGCTTAACCTTGTATGTTGTCAAGCGAAGTGACGAGAAAAGCTTGTTATTATGAATGGCAGTAAAAGCCGCAAGGCAGCTGCAATGTTGATGTCGCTGTACTTGTTCACGAAAATTGTTTGAATGCATGTTCCATTTGAGGTATAGGCACCTCTTCCCAGTTAATTTGCGCTTACATTTCTATAAAATCCGTAGCAATTTGAGTCCCACCCTACCCCCATCTTTTACTTTTACATGGTTGTGTGGCAGTTAAACTTTTGATACAAGCTACCGGTGTACTGCTGTCTCTGATGATCCTTATGATTAATGACGACTCAGATTGAAGTAACAGTCATCACCATCACACGGAAGACCATTTTTTATAATCACAGAATTACCATATAACATACAAACGTGTGATTTATTCCAAATTCACAATTCACAATTCTTTGTATTAGTCGTAATTAGCGCGTTGAAGAGGGTGGCCTCACTGATGTATTGGGATGACATGATTAACAATGGGTCGATTGACATTTGGACCCTAACATTTGTTCCTAACATTTGGACAGGAAACTTTATTTGCCCACCTCTTGCAACATTCCTTGAATCAATGCATATCGTTGTGGTCTAATTCAGGAGCGGCATTTTCTTTCACCAATTTCACAACGATACCTAGCGCGTCTCCAATTCAAAACGTCTGTAGGGCATCGAAAAGCAGTACATCCTGCTCCCGCACTACATACTTTCGCACACCTAATCTACTAAACACCAGGTTTTCTCACTGTGGTGTATTAATTACGAATTAGGTCAGGGCGATCAAAGCCAAGCGACATATCTCGAAATAACGCCTATTAAGTTTTCTCGCATAGTTCAGAGTAGACTTGATTCAACATTAACCGTGCAACCACCCTTATTGCGTACCCACTTATGGATTGCGGTCCGATACGTTTCTGGTATTATCCTTTTCAAGTCTCAACCCGTTCACCCACGTATTCCGTAACACCGAAGTACACGGATTGGTCAAACGCGTTCATTATGCGTAAATGTAGTATGTTGCAGCTTGTCCGCAATGACGGCCACACATATCATCTAGGCCATGAAAACCTAACTTGGACCAACGCTGAAAAGTATCTCGGGATTTGGATCACTAATAACCTGGAACCGAATATGCATTGTCGAAAACTGTTTAATCGGGTACGTGGTTGGTATATTAGGAATCCTGAGGAGAATTTTTGAGCGGTTCATGCCCAAAACCCTTCCTCGCATTATAAATACTTACATTCATCCAACGATGGAGTATTTTATCCCAGCGTGGGTACCGTTGCTGCGCAAAGACATCGACCTCTTGGATAAAATTTACCACCGAGCAACAAAGCTAGTTGATGGGATGCAACACGTCCCATATCAAGAGCGAATGACCATACTAGGTTTGCCTGATTTTACACATGGGCGAATGAAGAGCGACGTTATTTTAGCATACAAAATACTTCGAATCGAAAACCACTAGCTCTGAGATCTTATAAAAATAATATTTCCTCGGAATACACGTAGTCACTCAAGCTGCCTCACAATACCGCACTCAAGACTTGACTGTCGGCGCCATCTCTTCTCTTTGCTTATCTGCTTTCTATGGAATGCACTATCGCAAGAAGATGTAAATGCACAACATTTGATGTTTTAAAGCAAAACTAGATGCATATATCGAACAACACCCTATAATCGGCCCTCTATATTGAATCAAAATGAACCCTGACAAACACGCAACAATATTGTTTTTGATTCCATTTTATTTTTTGTAATAGATTTCATCCAATGGTACATGTAAAGGAATTGCTTCTTTCACCATAAAATCTTGATTTTTGATTCTTGATTCTTGATTCTTTTATAGACAATAACCTTAGCACAACTCTGTCTCGAAACATGTCTGCTTTCAGTTTAATCTGATTTCATCGGTAGTCAAAACCCAGAAAGTTTTATGGTAGAAAAAGCAGTAAGCCTAACAATAACCATAGGATGATCGGTTAATGGCGTAAGATTATAAAACCTCTCGAAAGTCAATGGGGACGGCAACATACCGCATGGTTCGTCATTTAATCATCGAGTTTCAAATCGAAAACCGCAAAAGATTCTGAGGGTGTAATTTCTTCATGCAAAAGATTTCAAGTGAAGCAAATTCTTACAGAGAAAAAATTTCGACGAATATCTAATCGAGAATGCGGAGTGCTTAAAGTCATTGGATCATTTTGTGTGCATGAGTGTTTTCAACTGGCTTAGAAAAATCTACCTAAACGCAGTACAAAACTCCCTCCAATATCTCATGCGAGGACCAGTTTAAAATAGTTGAAAATACATTGGATGATGAACACTTGGAGGAGTGGTGTTGAGCAAAGCTGTTTGAGTGAAATGATGTGGACAATTGAGACGTATTTGACGGTGAAGTCTACAATTTGGTACCATCATCCTGACACTATTTCAAGGCAGTATCACTGTCCATCGGATAAGAGCAACCACATAAAGCCCTCGGTGAAATGCTTCTAAATAAAATCATTTTCTATATACCAAAAATAAATTACTGCAGAAAATTATTATCTTGCCTACAAATGATTCAGTTTGCTGGGAAGCTAGATGCTGAACCTCATGATAGTGGTCAATTCACAGATTTCTTCTTGGAAGCGAAAATGTTAACCATCCGTACGGCTGTAAATATATTCTTGCGAAATGATATTTTGAAAATTAGGAACATTAACGAGCCACTGATGATTCTGGTGGCAGACTGCAGGATTCCATACTCGGGCCAGGAATTTTCCTCGTCTAATTCAACGGCCTATCATAGGTGATTCTTTTTGCTGATGATATTAAAATTTGAACACGTACAGAATTAGCTGTGGACTGTGTACAGCTGCAAAGTGATATAGATGCTCCTTATGTATGGTTGGTACGGAATAATCAGCCATTCGATTTCCAAAATAGTAAATACCCGCGTATAGGATGCTTTTTTTCTTCATAATTTGCCCTAAAAAACCAGGTGCGTCTTATCCGTGGATACTTTTATTATAAAAATTATGCATTTATCATAATATCAAAAATTCATTATAAAAATTTCAAACTTACCGGTACAATATTTATCAATATTTATCCTCGTCGTCACTGTCTTCATTCAACAAATCAGATCACTCCTGTTGTGTTATGCAGTCATCATGATAGTCCAGCTCTTCCTCCATTTCGTCGTCAACATTGTTGTCTGGGTCGTCCATCCAGAGAATATCGTCTTCCGTGCCGTCTAACATGTTGCTGATAGAACATTTCTTGAATCCCTTCACCACGGTCTTGATTGGCAATTCTTTCCAGGTATCTACTATCCATTGGCAGATCGTAGGCATGTCAACTTTTTTCATGTTGCCGCACTTGGCGAAAGTATGCTCACCATTAATCATCCATTCGGCCCATTTCTGCTTTAATGCTGCTTTGAATGGCTTATTCACGACGACATCCATCGGTTGCAGAATACTGGTCATGTCGCCGGGGATGACGACGAGGTCTGTATTGTGCCACTTCAATTTTGATTTAACATTGTTAGTTGTATGGAATCGGAAGGCGTCTAACACCAGCATCGATCGCTGTTTCTCCAGACCACCTTTGCGTTTCATCCATACTGTTTTCAGCCAATCGTCCATTAAGCTGTCATTGAACCATCCTTGTTCTTGCACCCTGACTATCACACCACTCGGGAACTTGTCTTTAGGCATGGTTTTCCTCTTGAAGACGACGTACGGCGGTAACTTCGTGCCATCAGCCATATACCCAAGCATCACGGTGAACCGGTTCTTTTCATTTCCAGTCGATCGCATGGTGACAGACCTTGCACCTTTAATGCTTATTGTGGTCTCGGATGGCAGGTCGAAAGTCAGCGGAGTCTGATCGGCGTTTCCAATCTGGCTCATGTCGTAGTCGTATTTCTGACGCATCTTGATGACATAACTTTGAAATTTCATTAATAAATCCTCGTGGTCGCTGGGTAGTCGCTGACTAATGGTAGTTCTTCGTCTTATTGATAGGTTATTTCTTCCAAAAATGTCTTGCACCAGTTCATCGACGCCTTAAAATCTGCAATGCTTTGCTCTTTCGCCAATCTTAGTGCCTGTAAACGAACGGTAGTGGTGCTGACTGAATCAACCGTATCTTTAAAAACACCGGTAATAGGTAGAATATTTATACTGCAGATGTGTAATATCATGAAAGTGTAATATCAACCAATCATGGAGTATTATTTGGCTCTCGTTGGAGCAGAAACTTCTCCTTATAAAATGTCATCCAATCATTCGACATGACGCCCAAGAATGAGAAGTGCACTTTCCACGATAGTCTACAAAGGCTAGACAGACATCTGCCGACTGACAGGATGAATGAGTCAGCAATCAGCACACACGACGATCATAGCGATTGTATGGAGTTCACCGTGATTGACTTAAGTTTGCAGTTTCGATAAAAAATTAATGAAAATTAAGGACTAAAATTAGGATGCGTCCAATATATAGGTACACAGTTTTTCCATCGTTTTTATGGTCAAATATCTACTACGTCCTATACATGGTATCGTCCTATATGCGGGTATTTACGGTAATTCCAGTATGAATATCATTTTTGGCTAGCGATTTTCAGCTGGTCCGAGTCGGAAATGAATCTTAGAGTCTGGATATGCTGAAGTCTAAAGAACAGCCTGCATTGTGAGGTCATCTACAAGCTTCATCTTCCAAGCTCCTGGTATGCTATGACGGATTTTCCGAACCTTCTTGCCTACAACATTGCCCACAATCATGAAAGTTAATTCCAACCATGGAGGATGCATCGCAAGCTTGGACTCCGTTGTTAAAAAGAATATAATTTTGATTCATAAAATATACCAACGTGTAACCAAATTCTAAAGTGATTTCCGAAAACGAACGTGCAAGAATCGGTTGCAAAAACGAATATCCTCATCACTTTCAAAGGAGCAATCGGAATGAAGTGATACTAACATATAAAATATTTGAAATACCCCGCACCATCCATTTAAAACATTCATTCAAATACCATGAGTCACGATATACACGCAGCCACTCGGTGACACTACAAATTCTCCATTCATGTCGCCGATATTTTTTTATACTGTACGTGTCGCTTTCCTTTGGAATGCCCTCCGCGAAACTATTGTCATCGCTACCAGGATTCAAACATTCATTTAAAACGTGGACACCTTTTTGTTGCATAACGATTTAACGACACCAGCGTATCGACTCATCGTATTTATTCAACTGGACTATATGTGACATTAGATGATTACGTGTTTTTTTTCATGAACGAATATTCACTATGCTATAATAATTGTGAATCTATACGCTTTTGTGACCATCATTTATCGAATCTTGATTTTGGGGTCCTCGGAATTGTACGCGGAATAAAGCACACCAGCCCCAAATAGAAATTCGAAAATTATTTCAGTTCCAAATTCACCTTTTTCTTTCTCAGCGAACTGTTTTAATTTGCCGTCCCGCGTTCGACGAAATGTAGGCCACTACTGACCAAATTTCATGTCTTATCGTGTGGTATGATTCGATCATGCAAACACTGTTTATTTGTCTTCCGTGCAAAATATTTCATATTCGCCAGATAATTCGCGCGCAAATACGCGCTCCCGTTACAAGACACTTGTCTTTCGATCACAGCAGGTGTGAGTGCTTGGTACACGACGTGGACCACACAAATACCGAACGTTTCGGTTGTATTGTTTAATCGTATGTGTTATCGTGTTTGTGTTACCTTGAAAGGTCTCAGGCGGTTAATTTGAAAAATATAGCCTCTGATTTATTCATTCATTTATTCATAGATTATATGCGGGTAAAAAGCTATGCTTTACAAGACCCGCAAAAATGTACATCGGGTCGGATTGTAAAAAATATCAAAATATTGTTAGATTATTGTCAAACACAAAAAAATTACTTTTCCATGTGGATATCTAGTGATTTTTTGAAAACTTCAACAGTTCCAGATTGTATCACATGAGTAGGTAAACTGTTCCACAGTTGCACATTGCGAACGGAAAATGCATACTTGCGGCAGTTCAACCTGCTATGCTGTTGGTAAAGTTTTAATTGGTGACCTCGCAGATGTGTGTTATGGGAAAGATGAAACAAATGACCGCAAGGATTATTTGTTTGATTAAGCACTGTCCAAATGAATATAAGTGCTCCTCGTTTCCGTCTGTATTCAGCCGAATGCAAATTCAATAATTTAAGTCGCGTTTCGTATGGCTAATTTGATAGTCCCAGGACGAGTTTTGTCGCTCTGCGCTGTGGAGTTTCTAATAGCAGAATATCTTTTTTCAACCAAGGATCCCATGCCGGTATAGCATATTCAACATGAGGACGGATGTACGTTGAAATCAATTTGCAGGCAATATTGGGGTCAAACGAACCTAGGACTCTTTTAAGGAGACCCAACTTGTTTTCAGCTTTGCAGGCAGCCAGTCGACATTGCATTGAGTTTCCTAAGTCTGATTGGATAATCACACCTAAATCTATTTCGGAGGAGGCGGGTTTAATAACAGTGTGACCAAGATAATATTCTTTGCTCGACTTGCTGTTGAGAGACAATAGGCTGCATTTCGAAGCATTCAGGGGCATTTCGTTGTCTATGGAGCAAGTGTGAATCATATCGAGATCCCGTTGCAGGTTTTGTGTGTCGTTTGTGGAGTCTATCTTGCACCAAAGCTTTGCGTCATCAGCAAAAATAAGCACGGACGACTGTAATACAGTAGGCAAGTCGTTTATATATATTAAAAACAAAAGCGGTCCGAGGACTGATCCTTGTGAGACACCACGGGCAACTTTAATCGACTCGGATAGTTCGTTTTGACTCTCACGTACATCTCACGAGATATCAACCATTCTTTAATCTATGCATGGAGTTTACCCTGGACTCCGTAGGTGAGTAGTTTCGACGAAAGTATGTCGTGATTCACACGATCGAAGGCTTTTGAGAAATCGATATAAATTACGTCCACGGAGTGGCTGGCATCCAGTAGCTCAGACCAAGATTCTTTTGCTAATAGCAAGTTTGTCAGACAGGATCGTTTTTTCCTGAATCCATGCTGTGCCTCGGAGATTAAATTATTAATCTCAAAGTGATTGTTTGGGTCAGAAATTTAGGCATTATGATAGTTGTTTGTGATGCAAATCGTAAATCGTTAAATCAATGATTCTCATTTGAACTAAATTAAGCGTCCGAGAACAGAAGATGCTTTATCAAATTTTGAATTGGGCGTTTAACACTGTCCTAATGATTAAACAGTTCGGAGGGAAATATCTCCCGCGCAGCTCTCACAGCGATAAGCAATTGTCGGAAATCAGTGGTATTTGTAAACTATCTTTATGAAATAATTTCAGCAGCTGAGTACAGCTTTACACAGTGCCGATAAAATTTCCGGTCGAGAGAATGTTCTTCCCAAAACTTCCCTATCTCTATTGCGAACGCATTCGTTAAGCAAGTGCTGTCTGATCAGAATTCAACATGCTAGTGTTAACTTTTGATATATTAGATATTTCGAATTATTCTGGCGATGCAAAATGCCTTAGCAATGAGATTTAATCATGAGCGTTTAAACGATATGCAGAACACCGCCACCCTGGCACAAGCCCAGAGCAAAAGGCCAGGAAAAGTCCGATTATTAATAATACGGGTTTCGGAAGAATTCCATTAGTCTGGTTTAAGCGACCACATTTTCGGAAGTTCAAGGTAATTCAAGGTAATTCAAGGTTTTTAATGGTCTAAAAATCAGCAAGCTTAACAACGAACATAGGATAGTAGATTAAGCAGTATATAAGTGTTCGGGAAACGAATAATGCAATAAAAATTCGTCTAATTATTTTTAAATTCATGCAACCCAGTAGAGTGAGCAAAAGGTGATGGTAAACGGTTCCAAGTAAAACAGAGACGGACAGAGTAAAAATACCTTTTACAGTTAAGGCGAGAATGGGGTACAGTTAGCACATAATCATGGGTCCGATAATTTTTCGTATCTCTTCGCGTGAATAAATCATATAAGGGATGGTTCGGGGTATGGAATGTTTTGTAAAGTAAGATATGGTCTCCTCTGATTCGTCGATATGGAAAATCGAACAGATTCAGTTGAGCTATCCTTTCTTTATATGGCTTGTTTCGGATGCTGAGAACTAGTTTTGTTGAGCGGTGATAGATTCGCTGCATAAGTTCCACATCCCTCTTGAGCCACGGAGACCATGACTGCACACCGTATTACATTACTGGTCTCAGGTATGTATCCATTATCATTGGGAATTTCTTGGGTGACAATATCCAAAATACCCGTTTGAGTAGATTTAGAATACGTGTTGCTTATATCAAGGCAATGTTAGTCTGAAGTGATGTTTTCAAACTGGAGCATATCCAGACACACACTGCAATTTTCAAGGACATGCGAACCTGTGATATGTGAACTCTACTCGATCCCCCACATTCATGATACTGCATTTGTTGAAGTTAAACGGCAGTTTGTTCTTCAACGACCAGCTGTGAAGCGTATCAAGATCCTTTTGTAATAGCAGACAGTCTTCTGGACTACGAATGCTGCGTCATATCTTCATGTCGTCTGCAAATAACGAAATGTTACATCGAACAATTTCCGGTACTTCATTGACATTAACCAGAAGGACTGAACCTTGGGAAACTCCACTAGTTGATGTGATTGGTTTTGATTGTGCACCATCAACACGTACCATGGTTGTGCGATTTGTTAGGTAGTCATGTAGCCAATTCAACAACTTTCCAGTGATATCAGGCCTTTCAAGCTTCTGCAGTATTAGGATATGGTAAACACGATCGAATGATATTCAGATATCTAAGTAGCAGCCGTGTATTGCTTGCCCTTTGTCTACCAATTTTTTCCAATCATCCAGAGAGGAGCGGACAACGTCAGTTGGAATTGGACGATTTGTAACTTGTCAAGGTTGGTCGAAGGAGGCTTGAATTAAACCTGTTGGCACGAAATCCATTGACAACCAGGACAGACATGTTTAAGAACGTAGTTATGATATGGCAGTTTGTCCATATGAAATACGTGTGTCATGCTTTATTCTTTGACTTGTGTGAAACACATACGCCTGTGGTCAATTCTCTGGTGTTCTCTTGTTTCGTGGAATTCATGAGCGAACGCGATAAGCGTTGAACGGGTTAACTTCAAGGATATATCCTGATCCAATCATCAAGGAACTTGATTCATCTCCGAATGTTTTGACGTTATCGCATCCGCTTCGTCGCCTTCTAATGTATGAATACACACAATCAATAACATGCTACTTCGTTGCAGTTGATTTCATAACTACTTTCTTTGTTTTTTCGGAGATAAGAGCATGTATGAATCGAGGTCGAAGGTCATATTCACATCACACGTATCTATTTATTGTATACTATCGAATGCGTCAACGGAAGACTTTGATACTATTCATGGTCACCATGAAGATCATTTACCTTGAATTTTACATCATTTCGATTTTCTTGGTTCAAATATTGTGGATAAATTCTCGGTAGTTACCGGATTAACAAACCACCTGTCATCCTTTCGTGTTTAGAACTCACGAGTAGAACGCAAGTTTTTGATGAACATAAAACTTACTGTGTACATCGCGTGCATAGTAAATGCTTTACAGTGAGGCAGTGTAAACTGCACTTTCTACAAAAAAGACGTTGTAGTGAACTGCTTCCACTCCGTAACTTCGTATTTTGTACATACAATTTTTGGCTTTGTATAGTTATTCGTTTTTTTTGGCCATGTACACTTAATCTGTATCAACGCTTGTACATTATACTTTTTGGCGGTCAATACAATTTCGAACTCGGACTCTGTCTTCTTCCGTGGTTGCGAAGTCTGTGTGCGCCACTTTGTGCTGGAACTGTGATTATCGGAATCTCCAACATTTTAGCGCTTTCTGCACCTTGGATTCCGTCATCTCCTGGATTTTCCTGTGTGGATTACTTCGCTATCGTTGGACGTTACGGATCTTTCATTGGACATTTGCTCTCTTAGTCTTTCAGTGAGTTCTTTCCATTTTTGCCATCTTGTGTGTAGTGCTAGACTTATATATTTTGGTCCACTACATATTTGGTGAGCCCGACGTCCACCACATAATTGGTGAGCCTCGACAAACTGCATTTTTTTGCATTCACGATATCTTCGTATTTGTCAATTTTTGGCTTATTTTTTAGGAAAACTCACTTAACACCCCACCATGATCGATTTTTCCATAAGTAAAGTTTCCACAATCCTACAATCACAACATATTCCATGCACATTACCGGCTTTAAACGTTTCTAATCTCCCTCTTTGGTTCGGCCAAATCGAAGCTATTTTTCGTATTAATGGCATCACCAATGAATCTATTATGTATTCTCATGTGGTGACTCTGCTGCCTCTCGACGTAGCTGAACAAGTCAGTGATCTTATTTATGCTATGCCTGAGGTCAAGCCATACGAAAAGCTCAAATCCGCTCTAATAGACCGAATTGGTTTTTCTGAGCAATAGAAGCTCGACGTCCTCTTTTCCAAAATGGCTCTTGGTGATAAAAAGCCATCTCAGCTTCTTCGCCAGATGAAAGAGCTACTTGGAGACAAAAGGATTGAGGAGAGCATTTTAACACAGTTGTGGTTTAAAAACCTCCCAGCTGACATTAGCCAAGTGCTTGCTGGTTTGATTACTTACGTATCGTTAGACGAACTAGCACAAGCGGCTGACAAAATGCTCGAAGCAAAAGAAGCCGACCAAATTACGGTTGATTACGCACCCATCAATTCGCCCTGTCCATGTTCGGAATTAAAAGAACAAGTCGCTGAACTAACTCTTGCGGCAAACTCTCTTTTGTCAAAATCTCCCAACCCACCTCGCTCAAAATCTAAATCTCGACCATCGAAAACCCCTGAGCGCGTATGTTGGTACCACAAGAGATATGGGGATAAAGCCTCAAAATGCATCTCTCCGTGTTCAAAAACCGTCAAAATCAAGGGTCAATCAGTTACGGCGACTACTGTTCCCGGCCTACCAAACCCGAGTCGCCTATTCTATGTTACAGACAAATCGAGTGGTCTGCGTTTTCTAGTCCATACTGGCGCTGAAATCAGCGTCATACCTCCAACATCCAGCACCTCCAAACCGTCGTCCTACACTCTTCAAGCGGCAAATGGCACTCGTATTAACACTTACGGCCAACGCCTGCTAACCCTCAACTTAGGACTAAGACGCAGTTTTCCATGGGTGTTTCTCATCGCGGAGGTAAATTGCCCAATAATCGGCATCGACTTTCTGTCTCACTTTGGTCTAACCGTCGAAGTTAAACAGCGAAGATTAGTAGATACAAAAACCTCTTTACAGGTCTCAGGTATCACTACTAAAGCCATTTCCTCCAGCATCAAAACTGTTACTCCAGAAGCTTCGACTTTTTGTGCTATACTGCATGAATTCCCATCCGTCATGCAGCCCCCAAGACCGACAGACAAAGTGACACACTCCGTGAAACATCACATTGTCACTAGCGGACCACCAGTCTCCTTCAGACCTAGGCGACTTCACCCGTCGAAACTCAAGATCGCAAGAGCCGAATTTGAGCACATGCTAGAGCTCGGGATCATCCGTCCCTCTTCCAGCTCCTGGTCGTCACCACTTCATATGGTCCCCAAGAAGACCTCAGATGACTGGAGGCCATTTGGCGACTATCGTGCTCTCAACAACCAAACGGTCCCCGACAGATATCAGGTGCCACACATCCACCATTTCTCTTTGAATCTTTGTGCCACGACGATACTTACTAAACTGGATCTCGTCCGCGCTTATTATCACATCCCGGTAGCCGAGGAAGACATACCCAAAACGGCAGTCACAACTCCTTTCGGCTTATACGAATTCACTCGGATGCCCTTTGGCCTGAGAAACGCTGCACAAACCTTCCAACGTTTCATCGACGAAGTCTTGCGAGGCTTGCCGTTCGCCTACGCATACATTGACGACGTCTTGATTGCCAGCAACTCTCCAGAGGAGCATGTCAAGCACATCCGTCTCGTTTTAGAGCGTTTCGTTAACTACTGGATAAAGATCAACCCAAGTAAATGCATTTTCGGCACAGATTCACTGGATTTCCTCGGTCATCGCCTTACTCGATCTGGTATCACACCTCTTCCCGAGAAATGCCAGGCGATTTCCGACTTTCCTGTCCCCACAACAGTAACGCAGTTGCGCCGCTTTATCGGCATGATCAACTTTTACCGTCGCTTTATTCCAAACTGCGCACAGACCATTGCACCGCTGACCGATTTGCTCGACTCCAAATCAAAATCACTAAAGCTTTCGTCAGAGACACTTGACGCTTTTGCCGCATCCAAAAAAGCTCTTTGCAGTGCCACAGAGCTCTCATTCATTGATCCGGAACCGACCTTTCCTTTGTCATTGACGACCGATGCCTCCAATTCGGCTGTGGGAGCTGTTTTACAACAACACCACAAGAACACAGTCCGTCCACTGGCATTTTTCTCGCAAAAGCTTAATCCGGCACAAACTCGCTACAGCACATTCGGCCGTGAATTACTTGCGATATATTTGGCCATACGGCATTTCCGTCATTTGCTGGAAGGTCGTGACTTCATTATCTTCACGGATCACAAACCATTAACTTTTGCTCTGCAGTCTAAACTTGATCGTCATTCGCCACGCGAGATTCGCCACTTAGATTACATCTCTCAGTTCTCTACCGATATTCGTTACGTCAAAGGAGATGCTAACTTGGTCGCCGATGCTTTATCAAGACCCGACATTTCTGTTTTGTCTGTAGGCACAACATTTGATCTCTCTCTTTTGACTAACCATCAAGCCGAGATTGATAAAACCGAACTCGCGAAGTGTCGATCCCTGGATTTGCAGCAAATTCAGTTACCAAACGCCGATGCCTCGTTGATGTGCGATATCTCGACAGGGAAACCTAGACCTCTTGTCCCTCTTTCTCTGCGACGTGCCATTTTCGATCATTTTCATTCGATGTCTCATCCCGGAAAGCGTGCTACCGTGAGGCTAATCGCAGATCGTTTCGTTTGGCCGTCCATGAATAAGGATATACGAAATTGGGTCCAGCATTGCATTCCTTGTCAAAAGAACAAGATATCTCGACATACCTTCACACCTTACGTTCCATTTAGGCATCCCAACTGTCGATTCTCTCATGTGCATCTGGATCTCGTCGGTCCTATGCCATCATCGAACGGATACTCATTCATCCTAACGGCGATTGAGCGCTTTACTCGATGGCCGATTGCTGTTCCGATCAAAGACACATGTTCAGAGACTGTA
This sequence comes from Atriophallophorus winterbourni, assembly GCA_013407085.1. Classification (NCBI taxonomy): domain Eukaryota; kingdom Metazoa; phylum Platyhelminthes; class Trematoda; order Plagiorchiida; family Microphallidae; genus Atriophallophorus; species Atriophallophorus winterbourni. The sequence continues at coordinate 16,558 of JACCGJ010003571.1, forward strand.
GCACGCGCCTTCGTCGAACATTGGATTGCCAATTTTGGCACACCATCTGTCATCACAACCGACCGTGGCGCTCAGTTTCAATCGACTCTGTTCCGAGATTTGACGCGACTCCTTGGCTGTCAGCACATCCGAACCACCGCCTACCACCCTAACTCGAACGGATTGGTTGAACGCTTCCATCGGCAGCTTAAAGCCTCTTTAGCTTGCCAACCCGATCCTAATAAATGGACTGAGAATTTACCACTTGTTCTTCTTGGAATACGTTCCGCTATCAAAGAAGACATGCAGTGCTCAGCCGCAGAGTTAGTTTTTGGTACCGCCTTGTGTCTTCCCGGTGAACTCGTTGTGCCCTGCCAGTCACTACCTCCGGCGTCAGATTACATTTCTCGCTTACGCAAGTTCATGTCCAAGTTGGACTTTACGCCTCCTCGTCAGCGCATTATCCCCCAACAGAAATCACCTCATCTTGATACGTGTGATTTTGTTTTTGTGCGACGTGACTCTGTTTGTAAACCTCTTCAGCCATCCTATCATGGACCTCACAGAGTTATCGAGCGTAAACCCAAGTTCTTCGTTTTGGATATGAATGGTCGACGTGACACAGTTTCTATCGATCGCTTAAAACCCGCTTTTGTCGAGCTTAAGCCGCAATCTCCGCCAAGCATCACTACGCCTCACGCACAACCCCCTGATAATCCTCATGTGCCAACCTCCACCCATGTTCATCCTAATTCCCCGGTCCATCCTACCCCCGTTCAAACCCGAACCGGTAGACATGTGCATTGGCCCAAACGCCTTGCTGATGACGTGACCTTATGAACATTTCGAGCGTATGTTACCCTTCATTCAAGCCTAACTAACGCTCTGGTGGGGGAGTATTGTAGTGAACTGCTTCCACTCCGTAACTTCGTATTTTGTACATGCAATTTTTGGCTTTGTATAGTTATTCGTTTTTTTTGGCCATGTACACTTAATCTGTATCAACGCTTGTACATTATACTTTTTGGCGGTCAATACAATTTCGAACTCGGACTCTGTCTTCTTCCGTGGTTGCGAAGTCTGTGTGCGCCACTTTGTGCTGGAACTGTGATTATCGGAATCTCCAACATTTTAGCGCTTTCTGCACCTTGGATTCCGTCATCTCCTGGATTTTCCTGTGTGGATTACTTCGCTATCGTTGGACGTTACGGATCTTTCATTGGACATTTGCTCTCTTGGTCTTTCAGTGAGTTCTTTCCATTTTTGCCATCTTGTGAGTAGTGCTAGACTTA
>JACCGJ010003576.1:0-12357 GCA_013407085.1 Atriophallophorus winterbourni
CCGTTCTTCGGCACAGTTGTATGACCATTATACGTCAGTGTTTTCAAATCGAACTATGTTCACACCTTAAGCGAGAAATTAGCAAAGGCGCATGACGAATATGAGATGAGAAGCATTTACGCATCGGGTGTGGTCTGACGAGGTTTGTATTCAAGACTGCAGGGTGTTTTAAATCTATTTAGGGGCTACAGTTCGGATAAGATTTTTCTTAATCAGTTCTATTCAATGATAGAATCTTTGGTAGCGACGTATACATATAAAAAATTAGGTAAATATACATAGACCTTAACTTGTCCAGCTGATAGAATTTACTCCGAATCTCAACGTGGCTTCCGCAAGGGAAGATCAACAGTTGACATGATCTTCTCCCTGAGACAACTTCAAGAAAAGTGTCGGGAACAGCGTATGCCATTATACGCTGTTTTTATTGATTTAGCAAAGGCATTCGACTACGTCAGCGGGGAAGGTCTTTTTAAAATGCTTGATCTCATAGGCTGGGAAGAACTTGCTCTTGAACGCTCACTTTGAAGGCATTGTGTAAAGCGTCGTCTGCAAGCTGGGGAGGAGCAGATACAGCTCTTGGCTGCTGAACACAGATTACGCCGCCGGCGTGTAACTGACGCCCTACAACAGAGTTCTGACCATCGTTGCAAGCGCTGCGGGAGAAATTGTTCCTCCCGAATCGGACTGTTTAGTCATTCAAAAAGTTGTAAAACATGAAAATTCATTCGATTGTGATGTACATCCATGGTCGACATCGACCGAAGGAGGCCAACAACAACAGCTGGTCAGAATGGGAAATCGTTTTATAACGTGGCTTCTGTTTATGACTTCAAACTCGGAACGGCGTCGTTGTAGATGTGGCCAGATTATGACTTGGATCAAGCAGATGACGGCTTTGACTGTTAAACTAGCTACAGTTGGAGCTAGCCGTTCCATAGGATGGGGTCTAAGAGATCAGAATTTGCAGTGGCTTCGTACCCTTAGTGATAAGGTTTACAATCTTGTTCAGTGGTGGTCTTCTTCTACTTCTTGGAGTGTTTTGTTGTATGTTGACAAGATATGTATGTATGAAATCACAAGCCTGATCCAGGCAAAGTGCCTCACAGTCAGAGACTGCACGTGGGCTAAGATACTGTCAGGTTGCCCAGGCCTGGACAGCTAAGTGGAAGGAAAATAGCAATAGCAGTTAGACTCCAGCGTGTACTCGCATGTAGCTCACTGCCTGTGACAACTCAAATTAGCACGGCGTTAGCTGCGTAGCGCGTAAGTGCTGCACGATTGCACATCGTGAAATAAGGAAAACTAGTTGTGATGCGTGACAGTGAAAGCCGCAGATGTCGCTTTAATCGATCACAACACTTGCTTGAATGCCTGTATGATTCGAGGAGTAAGCACCTCATCCCATTTCATATTCTTTTTGCTTCTTCATATCTGTCTAGGCCTGGGCAACCTGACAGTATTCTCGCCCGCGTGCAGTCTCTGGCTGTGCGGCACTTTGCCTGGATCAGGCTTGTGCTCTCAAACACTACCTCATCGCATTATCTGTGCATAATCTTCTATAGGTTCAGCAGCTTTTTAGATTCTTCACTTCCTCGTCATTCGATTATTTTGACATGTTATGACTGTATGGTAGTTAAGCACACGATACCGTTGTAATGCTGTAAATGATGCTGATGAGGACGGGAACAACACACCTCTGGGTGCGGTAAACGCAGAAATTTAAACTCTACATCAGATATCGTGTGCTTAAAAAAACAGGTTTACAACCACCAGCTTACCTTGCTAATGGTATCAGAGTGCATTTGAAGAAAGGTGCGTTTCTGAGTCCTGGAACGAAAAACCATGGAGTTTGAAATTGGGTGGCATAACGAAACACTGTGCTCATACTGAAAAGTACTGCAAAAACGTTAACTTATTGATGCTGATGCACCAAAGCAGTTTGCACGGATGTGCAATCGTGCAGCATTTTTGTGCTGTGCGGCTAACATCGTGCTAAATTGATTGGCCACCGGTAGTGAGCTGCATGCGAATACACGCTGGAGTCTCACTACCATTTCTATTTCCCCCCTCGTATCTGTCTAGGCCTGGGCAACCTGACAGTATTTTAGCCCACGTGCAGTCTGTCTGTGCGGCACTTTGCCTGGATCAGGCTTGTACTTTCATACCATGTATGAAATCACACAAGTCTGATCCAGGCAAAGTGTCGCACAATAAATACTGCACGTGGGCCAGAATACTGTCAGGTTACCCAGGTCAAGAGAGACATGCGAATGAAATTAGACAATCAAGTTAGAAAATTGACGAGGAGATCTGAACATCGTTTAGCAATTTGTCAGGTGCATCTTCAACTCTGAAACAGCCATCGGTTGATTAACCATGTATCGTGCCGGGTAAGGAACAAAAGATTTGGAATTAATAGTTCATGAATAGGGAATAAAATATTGGCCTCGGGTGCAGGAAAAAATTGCAAGCAACAAGAGAAAGAAGAAAGAAATCGGAGAAAGAAAAGAAGAAATCGGACATCCTTGTCGGACGCCACTTGTGATGAGGAATTTGGTGTAAGGTCGTTGTACACTCCAAGGCATCCGAGTGTATGAGCATGAAGTGCATGCATTATATTGACATACATTTGCAGAAAGCGCGGCACATCAAGGTGTTAAACAGGACATTTCGATTGACTGAATAAAATGCTCATTTGAAGCCTAAAAAAGATGGCTATTGTCGGCTGCCGATAAGTGTGCAGCAGTTCTAAGGTCTATCACCAGCTTACTGATTTCGGATCTGTGATTCCCTATGCGACGTTAATCATTGAAGGTAGAGGGACGTTAATAATCTCGTAAGTATGGGAGTGAGACTTATCCTACGATGATTAGAGCAGGAGCTTCGAGTCACCCCAAATCCAAGGGACGGATTCTGACAGCCACATTTAACGGAGGAGATCGCCTAATGTGCTGATTAGGACTTGGCCACTATCCTTCAACAAAACAGGCGGTATGTCATCGGGGCCAGCAGCTTTGAATCGTTTCATGGATTCGATATATACTTTAATTTCTATATCATCTACGATAATAGGCCAAAGATCATACTGCTTCAAATGAGGCAACGAATCCGTCGCAGGTGGCCAGCTGGATTGTTCTTCAAAAGTTTCGGCACAGCGTGAGTGATAAGAGTACTGTCTGTTTCAGAAATAGTCTAACTATTTTCTTTGTTTGTAGGAACAGTCGATCGGATAAGTTTGAGGAGTTTTCGCACGTTACCAGCATTATTTGCTATTTTTATTTGTTTGATCTTATTTAGCCACCAACTTGCTCTGTCTAGACTTAAGCTCCGTTTAAGTTCATTCCTCACGCGTCTACGCTCTGTATTGGGGCCAAGACCATGAGGTATTTGGCGTCGCTGATGAAGAATTTATACAGAGCGCTGTAAAATCCAGTGGGACTTTGGGGTTGATTGTGTAGTCTCACAGGCTGATATTTGGGCGGCTTGCATAATCCCTTTCATTGGCAGTTGCACACAGAGCAAATGGGAATGAGTTACTCAAGGTGGTCCTATAAATGTCTTGAACTGCAGGCTGAGAGAAACATTTCTACCGCATTCGTGGGCTTCGTACCGGAAAAGTTTTATGAGAGCCTACATCGCACAAGAACATGATTCGAATCTATGCAGGTATTCCTAAAGGAGCGGCAGTCCTCAATGTAACCTCTCCAGCGAGCACTTATGGCAATGGTCGATTTGGGCTGAAGGTTGGCTTCATTGGCGTCATTTTATGGTGAAAGGAAGTACTGCTAATGAATAATCGAGACTGTGCACAGAATTGTATGATCCGTTCACCATATTCGGTGTGTTGGCCTTCAAGAACAAACATGCCGCGTAATTGTGATTCAGATGTGTCTAAGCGAACCAGTCTTGCATTAATATCTCCCGCTAAGACAACAATATCGGAGCTTTTTGCACGTCGCAAAAGAGCATATAGATAGTCGTAGAAGGCGTTATTCTCGTAGTTCGAATTGGCGTAAGTGCCGTTGTTAAAAACATATTCACTCGACCAGCAACATCGACTTGAACCAGATCGTGTTTAGCGCTTCAAGTCGTATAACCATGCTCAATAATATAACAGTGAAAAATATCTTATGTAAAAAGGAAAGTAAATGACCCACCGTGAATTGCGTGCTGACTGGATTTTCCTTTTCGAAGAACAAACATCTTCGAAATCAATAGTAATCACTCTGAATGAAAGAAAGGATGAAATTGCGCAAAAAGACGATCTACTTATGCTGCCGCGACTGCTCGGCCTCCCTGATGAGTTCTTCTCTTGCGAATTTGAAGCTTTCATTGTCCGCAATTGTGCGAAAACGGTGAGTGATCGGGCCAAAGTATCGGGCACTAAAAGAAAAATCAAGGCGCATTAAGGTGAGTAAAGTATTTTGATTTGAATGACTACAAAGAACCGTGTAGATATTTGAATAAAATGGAAGACATACGTTAGGCATTAGAATGAGTGGTAAATAATTTGATAGAAACATTACTACTAACTAATTGCAAGTAGGCACAAATGACAAACATGTGGTAACCACAGAAAGTCAGCGGTGGATAAGCTTCCGAAATAGTGTTTTAGGAAGCGACACATTCAGCATGATTAGGACAAATTGACCCAAAAAATTACTAAGTATAAATACAGATCATGAAGAAATAGAAATGACGCACTCTTTCCTTCGACGGCTGTTAATTGTCAATTAATTGCAATTGGCCAAGGAAAATACGGTCAACCAACTGAAGCTAGAACAGACGTAAGACTTTTCGAAACAAGTGCTGATCAGTTCATACCAGGTGATGCTTAGCGTGCGTTAAAATGTGTCCCAATTAACGCAACGATATCTACAAGCCTTTGCTTTGCTTTATAGCACGCGACACCTTAATTTGATTTGCAAATAAATGTTGCCACCAGAAGTGACCAATAATGTAGGAAAAACGAAGATAAAAGACATCTAGTGAATATTTGCTCCCATGAAACAGTACTGCCGTGGGTCTGAGCGACTTGAAGGTATTTTAGCCTAAGTGCAGTCTATGACATAGCAGAACTTTGCCTGGATTCAGCAAGCGTTTTAATACATAGTTTTCAGAGAAAAGTAAAAAAAATTTCGTTTAAACTTTAATCCAGAGGCGTGTGAGCTGAAGCAGTGTCAGCTTAGTATAATGGTTAACACGCGGGTAATTCTATAAATACTTAAGCCGGATAATTCACTATACCCATGCATTAAATGGGTACAAAAAATAGACGCAGGAAATAATTGTGAGTAAAATCATATATTTATCACTCCCCACGCTACGGAAACCAGAGATAAGCAAATACATTTCGGACACAGCCCGATATGGAAAAATGAGAGACCGAATTCACAGCGATATATATATATATATATATATATCAGGAGAAAGAGAAAAAGTCCCAACCTGGTACGAAGTCACGATTGTTGAGCTACATGCAGAAATCACAAATTTTATCCAGGCACTGGCGAAAAATGATAGACTGTAGGTGGGACAAGGTACTGTATCGTTGCACAAATTGACACAGATATGAAAACGAAAGTAGAAATAGAAGTGACCGTGATAGTCAAGCGTGTTTCTGCGTTTAACTCACTAACGGTGGCAAGTCAATTTGTGTGACTGCATGAAATCATAAGCCTGATTCACCTAAAGTGTGAACAATCATAGGATGCACTTGGGCTAAGATACTGTCAGGTTACCCTGGCCTAGATAGGTATAAGAAAGGGAAAAGGAGGGCATTGAGATTGTAGCGCGTTTACGAATGCGGGTTAATACCGGTGGCAAATCAATTTAGCAATATTGACGGCATAGCACGAAGGTACTGCATATCCATGCGACTGAATTGTGTTACACGAAACAGAGAAAAAGTGTCAAATAAAAGCTTACTACTCTACCAGTTCATTTGAAAGACGTAACAAATAAAAAGTTAAGTATGCAGCTAAAGTATACAAAACCTACCGATTAGTTTCAAGTGACGCGAGCTCTGAATATTTCGAGTCACTCGATTCTGATTCCAAAGTGAAAATAGCCGCCTCACCGGTTTTCTTATTCTCTATTCGCACAAGCTAGAAAGAAGAAAAAAACAGTAAAGCGCAGCCACCTATTTCACTTGTTTCTTGATCAACTAAAAATCTATCAAAGAATTAAGTGATTTGGGAAGAACGTTAAGGTTTCTAAAATCTAATGGGGGAAGGTGCGTATAAGGTACAGTAAAATATTGTGATCAACACAAAATTCAGAGGCGGAAAATGTGTAAAGCCAAAGACATCAGGTGAGCTGACCGGACGTTAAAATAACTGAGTAATTGGGAAAAATTAATACAGATATGGGGAATGTAGATAATTTTAGTCGCATCTGTGAACTGTTGATGGCCACAGCTCAGCAAGAAAAAAGCCAAGCGAATAGTAAACTAGCTGGAAAAACTCTTACTCACTTAAAGCATTTTGTTTCATTTTAAGCTTTCTATAAATATAACGATGGAAAGTGAAAACCCAAATTAATATTAGAGGCACCAAAATGAAAAGTACACTGAAAATATTTTATTCAATTACATGTTGCAATCGGTCACTAGCTTCATATTCATATAATGAGCAATGACAGTGGGGCACGGGAGTGCAATTGTGAATGATCACTGATGGGGGAAATTATGACACTGAACAATGAACCAAACATTTATGAGATCACAAGCTTGGGCCAGGAAAGTGTCGTACCCCCTAAGAAAGTACATGTTGGCTGAAGTATTGTCAGACTCGATAGACGTATAAGAACAATAGCAGTGAGATTTTAGTGTGTTTTCACATGCAGCACAAAAGTATGGAACAAAATGCACATCGGTTGAAGAAAATAAAGCATAACCTGTCAATAAAAATCGGGATATATTTAATTGGATATCGAGATGTTGAGGCAAAAGCTACATTCAGGTAATGGATAGAATGAATGAATGGAATGAAAGCACAAGCCTGATCCAGGCAAAATGCCGCAAAGTCAGAGACTGCCCGTGGGCTAATATACTGTCACGTTGCCCAGGCCTAGACAGATACGAGAGGGGAAATAGAAATAGAAATGGTAGTGAGACTCCAGCGTGTTTCAGCATGCAGCTCACTACCGTTGGCCAATTAATTTAGCACGATGTTAGCCGTACAGCACAGAAATGCTGCACGATTGCACATCGGTGCACAGGTAATACAACCGGTCGATTTGAGGTTGTTATTTGATTTTGTGTCGACAAAATGATAATGATAGGTAAACAACAAGTTACCTGATTCTCATCAGTTCCAATGAAAATAATGTGATTATCCTGTCGATCGGTAAGGAAAATTACGGAAACATACTGAATCTTTTGCTTTTTCTAAAGCTCTCTGAAGACTCTCCGTCAATTTGAGATGGATAAACTCCATGGTGATGGACAAGCAAGTGAGTCAACGCAGCTTATTAGCCTAAAATAAAGAGCAAGGGTTTTTTTTCAGCAGCGGAGCAAGAAAAAAGAATGTACAAAAATCAAAGATAAGTGACCATAAAGTTAGCGAAAAGAATTGAGTTTTGAAAGTAACAATAAGGTGCTCTTCCGAATAATGAAATGAAAAATGAGTTGATGAAAATAATAATAAATTGCGACAAGAAAGGATATTCCTCTTAATCAGAAACAAATACATCCAGACACGCCCGTAAAAGTGACTGCCACCATGCATACGGCAAAATGTTATTTTTGTGGATTAACTGGGCATCCAAGAGCAAAGTGTCCTGTCACAGAAGTTGTTTGCAAAGGATGTGGGAAAAAAGTTAGATTTAACGAATTGTTTGTCGTCACCCGACACGTGAAATAACCGCCCATCGACCAGTTCAGTTGTTTCCGCTTTGTTCTGTTCCGCGGCTCCATTTTCCCTTTCTAATGCAATCATTATTGTTTACGTCAATGGCATCCGACTGCAAGCTCTCATAGATAGGCGGAGCTCTGAGAGAGACATAAATTCCTCGGTTGTTCGTGAGAACTCTTGGCAAAGAGTTCCGTGCATAAACAAAACAACTCTTGCTAATAGGGAATACACGAGTCAAACTGAAGGCCTGTGTTACCTACCAATTCGCTACAAGATGTCGGTTTCTCCACAATTTAAATTTTCAGTCATGCCTAATCTCTCTCTATATATATGTGGGCTTAAGGAGCCAACGTCACACCCCCATCTCTTTTCAAAAACTTATCTGTTGACTGCAAGACTATTGACATTAAATCCAGACGCCACTCTTTTGTCGACCAGTGTTTGATCAGATCGGAGATTGAACAATTGTTGAAGGAAGGTATAATTGAGCAATCTTCTTCTCCCTGGTGGGCTCGGGTTTTAGTTACTACCAGCGAACGTCACAAAAAGCGCTTAGTTATCGATTATAGCCAGACAATTAACAGATTCACGCACCTTAATGCTTACCCTTTGCCAAAGATCGATCAAATTTTGAGAATGTTGCTGTTTAGATCTGCGGAGCGCATATCACCAAATACCCATGCGTGACGAGGACAAACCATTTACCGCCTTCGAAGCTGCCGGCAAACTCAACCAATTCTGTCGAATCCCATTTGGTAACCAACGGAATCGCGTGCTTTCAGCGCATCATCGATGAACTAATAATCAAAGATAAACTATCTGGCACGTTCACGGTTACGAAGTGTCCAAACCAGACCAAGAGCGCCAGGGTGCACGGATGTGCAATCGTGCAGCATTTCTGTGCTGTGCGGCTAACATCGTGCTAAACTGATTAGCCAACGGTAGTGAGCTGCATGCGAGTACACGCTGGAGTCTCACTACCATTTCTATTTCTATTTACCCCCTCATATCTGTCTAGGCCTGGGCAACCTGACAGTATCTTAGCCCACGTGCAGTCTCTGACTGTGCGGCACTTTGCCTGGATCAGGCTTGTGCTTTCATACAAGAGCGCCAGGTCCCTCTAAGAGTATTACCAACATCAATCGAACTTAAATCTCAACAACGAAAAGTTGGGATGTTTGCCTATTACTAACACTGGATACCCTTGTCTTCAGAAAGTATATATGATATATATGATATAAGTATATATGATCCCTCTTCGTGAATCAGCGCTTACTGTATTCAAACAGCTGAAAAGCCGTCTCGGCGATGCTATGCTAATCATAATCGACCACGCGGTGTCATTGACAGTAGAAACTGATACATCTGAAGTCGCGATCACCGCAACGCTTAATTAGAGTGGTACACCAGTAGCTTTCTTCACACGTGAGTGAGCAACACTACCCGGCTATCGCAAAAGAGGCGTGCGCAATCGTTAGGTTGTCAAAAATGGAAGCATTATCTTATAAATAACTCATTCAGACTAGTAACAAACCAGCGTTCCGTCTCCTTTATGTTGTAAAATAAACAGCGTGGTAAAATTTCTATAGGTTGGCAAGGCTGTGTATCTCCGCCAGTGTCTGTCGCGCCTAATAATGTTGCGTCGCACCGCAGGAGTCCACCAAGGTGGCTTGTTCTTTAGCCGTATAGGTCGAAAAGGACAGTGAAGGTATTGAAGACTTAAAATATTGCGCTTAATAACCGACCATTTACTTTCGATGTCATTGGTTTCAGAGAACCAGTCACATCGTAAAGCGGAAAGCCGTACAGCATTCCAGTCAACTCGATTTAGATTACGCCTGTATTTGACTGGTGGCTTATGAAAACAGAGAATTGCCTGGAATATTATGGTGACATGGTCACTTTTCCCTAAAGGTGAGTCGTAAGAGAGGTTTTGGACATCTTTATGACCTTTAGACAAAAGTAGGTCCAGTGTAGATGGTGAATGTCCATCTCTGTACCTAGTTTTCTCACTTACGTGCTGATGAAGCGCACTGGAGTGCATCCAATCGAGATATACCTGGGAAATTCTATCATAGGTTGTCTGAGTGTCCCAGTCAATACCCGGTAAGTTGAAGTCACCTATTAAATAGACTCGTGGGGCAGTTTTGAGCAACCTGGTGAGAAGTTCCCTAAGTTGCTGGTCCTCCTCCTCAGAAGCGCCGGGTGCCCTGTATAAGCAGCCTGACGCAAAAGAAAGCTTACCGTCTGTGACGATTGTCGAGACTAGCTGGATGCCGAAGGTGGCCATTTTGATGCCAGAGTCTTGGTATTTAATACCATGTTGTAGTAGTATTATAGCTCCTCCTCCGCGTCTACTATCTGGTCTATCCGATCTGATGGCTGTATATGTCAAAAGGTTGTCACAGCCGGGGGCGGCAGTGGGGATGAGCTCCCACTGTCTATAAAATGCTCCCATATGGCGTGCGTCTCAAACAGCCTCTGACAACCAAAGCCCAGGTCCTGGCCTGCACGTGGCGGAACTGCTTCTACTGACAGGAGAAGGGGCGAAGGCGGATGACTGGCGCCTCAAAACCAGTTTGCTCCGGGTAGATGGAGCTCGTCAGCCTGAGAGGGCAGTCCATCTAAAAGAAGGAAAACCCTGATTCCAAACCTCCGCTGCCTTGCGGCATACCCGATTGCGGGAAAGGCTTCGGGAGTGAACCCTGAGGAAAAATCCTTGCTTCAAGAGAGGCGCAAGAACCCTCAAAATGGTCACCGGCTCTCGTGAAGGAAAAAAACCGCTGCCTTGCGGGTAGACTTTTGAGTCAAAGGCTCCGGGTGGGGTCCCCTAAGTCAACCCCCTACTTCGGCCTTGGCAACCGGGTAGTATGTCGCCTTCAACAAGAACCATGGAACCTACATTTTTCTTTCATCATGTACCCTCTTCATGGTATACTTGTTGGCACTTCGTCTGTAAAGACTTGTGTAAAAAAAATGTCGAAAGAAGATCAACTTGAATAATGTCTGCATCTTGAAGCCAGGTCTCTGATATACCTAGGATCCTAGATTTACTATTGGAGGCTTTCTGCATTAATTCCAACCATTTACTACGCACGCTGCAAGCATGTGTATAGTATGCTCACAGCGTTTCGATGTACTCCGCCTAATTTCGGACAACCCTCGGGCGCAAAACCCGAGGTATTACCAAGTTTTTTGGTATGTCCAAATTAGTGCTGTGTGGAGAATCTACGTCGCTGGGAGGTTGTGGAGTAGAGGTTCTTAATGCAGGAGGGCTGAGCGCATACGAAGCGAGGCTTTCGTTTGCTGCATCACAATTTAGCCAAGATTCGTCCCTTATATTTTCTACCAGCACTTGAGCGTTCTTGATTGAAATATCCGCTGTTGCGGAGTTATTCAATCGGCGCTTATCAGGGTTGCTCTTCGGTTTTGCTACTTTGCTGGAACGCAATTGCGAGTTAATCGTCGCTAAATTACCGAGACGCGGCTCGGTTTTCTTACTTGTTGGGGAGCGCGGTAACTTTCGAGCTGGCTGGCTCTTTTTCTAACGCTGACTAACAACATTGTTGTTAGTTTTACCCTGACTTCTTTCCGCAAATTATCGTACATCCGCCGGCGTACGCAAGATTGGTTTGTGCGATGCTGCAACTTGCGCGTAAGATCTTTGTGTTGGTTCCTGCAATGTTGCGAGTAATTGGGAAACTTGCTTACGATAAGCCTCCCGTGCAACTTCTTTGCATTCCATGCAGACAAATTCGAACCATGTATGGGCTGCATATATGGTGTAATGGTCTTTTGGTATACTAGAGCACCTTTGGTGCGCCCAGCGTCTGCATGTACAACACTCAATACCTTTGGCTACTTGCTTACCACAACCAGCCTTTAAGCATGGAAAAGTAATGTGAGCCATAATGAAGATATATGAAATAGGTATTTATATCTTAGTAGTGCAGGTAATATAGATTGCAATTTCACAGAATCTGCAAAATATCGTAATATTTCAATAGTTTAATCAGAGCGTGAGAAATACAACCAAGTTGAGCGTACCGCCAAAACGTTCAAGTTCGCCAAAAAGTTCAAATTCGTTTCCAGAACACTTATATACTGCTTAATCTAATTCCAATCTTGTTTATATACTTACATTTCAATTTTTACCCTCTTATAGTTGTTGTTAAGCTTGACGCTGTTTAGACCATTAAAAACCTTGAATCCTTAAATACATACAAACAAAATTAATTTCTCCACACATTTTTCCCGCTTTTTTCGTTAAAGGTTAACGCTATCCTTGGGCCAAATACATCATTCTTTCGTATCAACTGAAGCAAATTTTGGACGTGCAATTTTGAACGAGGGGAATTGTTGTGAAACTTTTTTCCAAAAACTTTTGGTTATGTAGCGCTTGAGGTAAAGTTGCAGTTTACCACAAGCACAATGATAGCACACACCAAATGAGAACGCCGGAAGTCGGAACATAAGGGTGTATGAGATGATGTACGCG
>JACCGJ010003581.1:0-16862 GCA_013407085.1 Atriophallophorus winterbourni
CCTCTTCACCCTCCTTATACTGGACCGTTCAGAGTAATTCAGCGGTCTCCCAAAACGGTCGTCATTGACCGTGTCGGCAAGCATGACACTGTCTCAATCGACAGAGTCCAACCGGCTTTCATGGACGAGGAAGTTATCCCAAATGACCCAACGCCAACCCCGGCACCACTGGTCATTACCCCTCCTGTCCCTACAGCTAACCCAGAGCCGGCCACTACAGGAACCAAACGTGCCAAACGGCAACCCGTTCGATTCGCAGATTTTGTTGTAGATAGTTAATACTTTCATATCTATCGGCATACACGCGTGCATTATTTGGTACCTCATTCTAATCACTCGGTCGTGGCCCAAAACCCATGCACCAGGGAGTTTTCTCTTTCTTTTTTCCCTCAGGTACGCACCCACCCACCGCTGATGCCACCAAATCGCGCACCCTTCCTGGTCCACCTACGCTTGCCCCCAACTCACCCGGTAGCCCTAACCACCAACAAGAGCACAATTGTTCCAACACGTCTGTCACGTCACACAAGGTCCTTACCAGCCCAGATTGACGCGCCAACCGATTCTCCTGGCGCGGCCGTTTATCATCCTTCGGGACACAGGAAATTCTGAGCAGGGACTGTGTTTTCGAAGCTTCTGGTTCTTGTTGTCAAGCCTACGAATGCGCCTGCTTCTGCTCAAATTGGGTTCATACTAAGACCACGCCAAACGGGAAAATCCCGCTAGCAGCTGTTCACTCCATGTGAGGCGGCTCGGCAGTACGTTCACTCACATGTGAGACGCTACTTGGCTTAGTCCTGATCGGTTCACCGTACATCCTACTCTCGAACCACCGATGATCGACCCACGCAGACCGAGCGCCCTGGCTGACTTCTATGTGACTGGTTGCTGAGAGACTACGTTCCTACCCAGGGTAACCTGACACCCGCCTGCGCCACGCTACTGGCAACTCCCGAACAGAAGTCTTCGTTGACCAGACTTCTTGGAGAGGGGCTTTGTAACACCGCTTGTTTTGCCTCATCGAAACATTGACCTTGACAACAATCAACTTCCGTTCGTTCGTGCGTGCATCGTAACGCTCTGTACACGTTTTGGCTACCGCGATAAACCATCCATCTCCTGTTCCTTTTCTCCAACGTTCTTGGGGACATTATTGTAGTAATCTGGTCTACTACAAGTCTTGCTTCCGCTGGTTCAGCGAAACGGTGTCCGTATGCTTGCAAAGATTGAGAAAATGAACTGTGGGGAGAATCATTTGTGAAAGTGTCCTCAGGGAAGGTATCAAAAATCAAATCCAACTCAGCAGAGACTTTGTTCTCGAGCGACATGGTAAAATCTTTCTTGATCATTCCACTGCTATTCACTGGAGATTCACCAAAATCGTCAAAGGGCTTAGTTCGATGAACTATGAAGATCGCCTGAAGGCACTCAATTTGTTCCCCATGAGTTACCGCCGCATCCGAGGGGATCTGATTTTGGTTTCCCTGATTCTCAAGAATGCCAAGCACCCGTGCTTCAGACTGCTTTCGATGGCCACTAGTTCCGGAACCCGGGGACATTTCTTAAAGCTTGCCCATCTACCAAGTCGGTTAAACTGCCGAAAGTTCTTTTTCACAGTTCGCACTCCTTCTGCCTGGAATGATCTACCGTCTTTTATTTTAACCTCTCCTTCCCTTGCTATTGTTAAAGAACGCCTTGTCTCTTACCTATATAATTCTCAGAAAATTTGAATTTAACTTCGCACATTTCTCTTTGTTCCCGATGCTGCACCCATTTTCTCTTTCTCAGACCTACATACGAATTGACGCCAATCCATCCTCCCCTGCATTAACTACATTGTGTTTCCTCTGACCCCACCATTTACGGAACTTTGGTAACCAAAACCCAATTTCATGGACTCCACCCGACCCCCTGTGCTGACTATCCTGTGGTTCTATTTTAAGCTCATAGCTTTTTGTACCAAAATATACTATTGACTATTGACTATCGACTATACTATTGCTTGAAAATGTCGAATCAAAATTCGGGAAAACGGATGAACACTCCGAATTAATTGAGCACTATGTAGTAATATATATTTGAGTACTTTTGATTCTTATTGAGAATCAAGGAAATTCCCCAATATGGAGTTACGCGCAAAATCCCAGGTATTTTAGAACCAACGAGGATTTGTCAACAAAAGCGGTACTATATTGAGGCAATCAAAATATAGTAAAAACATACCTCAAATATTGTGGTCAACCGGGTAAATCCGGGTTAATGTCAAAACAATATCGTGTACATACCAAGTTACGTACACGAGTCAAATCAAATCAAATCAAGTTAAGATGTCCGACCGTCCCACGCAATCGAGATTACGACAAATTGTGCGCAGTAAATCAAAGTGAAGCAATATGATAATGACAGGTCAGAAAAACAGTGTGGAAGGCGGCATTGACGGAACAGAAAGAAGCAACACTAGTTCTCTATATACTGTAGATTGTTGCCTCATTTAAGCCACGTCACTTTGTTGTTTCAAAGTAATTTAGCCATCGATAAAATCGCAATTCATGAGTAGAAAATTTGTCAAGGATTTATGGTTAAAAAGTTGATACTTTACAACGCCTTAGGATTATGGTATGAATTGAAATTTGAAAAATATAATAATATAAAGGGTATAGAGATTATCAAATGTACAGCTCACAGATGATATTTTTTGCATGTTTAAGTCCGATCTCGCTTTAAACACCACTAGGTAATGAGAGTCCACCATATTTTGGGTTGGGTGTGCCGAATAAATAAAGCACGTGGGGCGGAACAATGGCGCCGACAATTAATATGGGACCTTAGGACATGATGGGATGAGGTATGTCCGTGCGTGACTTTCCCATGACACGCACTAAAAGAGTGTTTTACTGGTTGTCCTTCGGTAGACACAATTCTGTATGTCAGAACAATATCGCGTCGTATCCTTCTTTGGGTAAAGTCATACTTACCAAGACGTCGCAATATTTAGGTTAACTAAACAATGCGAACACAAATCAATAACTTTGTAGTTTTTATAAAACAGAGGTTTGTGGTATCACTGGCATACTATTAGCCTGGTTAGAAAATTACCAGACTGATCGGCTTGCTCAAGTCTCTGTTGAAGGTGCTTTATCGGAATCGTCAGGCGTGACAACTGGAGTACCTCATGGAACCGTCCTCGGAACAATCCTCTGCGCACTCTATGCCAATGACGTACCGGCTCTCAGGAAATGTACTATCGTACTCTTTGCGGACGACATAAAAGTGTAGTTCAGGATAAATAAGCCGTAAGACTGCGAACTGCTCCAGAAAGATCTGGAAAACCTCCAGGTTTAGTCCGTAAAGAATCGCTTGTTTTTCGATTTCTAAAAGTGTCACATGTTAACCCTTTGAAAATATTCGGAGTTGAATTATTTTTTTGTTAGACGCAGCCTCTCGTAGACCATGGAACAAAACGAGTTGTTTGTTTTAATAAGCAACACCCATGGGATGATTAGCCAATGCAACACCGTCTATCGCAAAGCATCACACAAATTGTTACTACAAAAACGAATCTTCGTAAGGCTGTAAAAACATAACATTCCCTGCATTATAAATACGTACATCGGATTCAGTTCAAGCATGGTCGCCATGGCTTATAAAGATGTTGCAACTTTGCAAAGAATATATATCGAGCTATCAAACGTGTATCCGGACTCAGACGAACAAGACGATCAAAACCCTGTATTTATTCGATTATCCACGTCGTCGTCTCTCGGATGATTTGACCTGGGTTGACAATATTTTGAATACCGAAAATCACCCTCTATATTGCGTATTTAATATACGGGGCTCGCATTTGGCAAGTGTTCACACATTTTTCTAACTGTCCTTCACTCGAGACTCAACTGTAGACGACATTTGTTGCCGCGAGACTTCGTTTTACTTGAAAATATCTACCAGATTGGTAAACTCACAAAATCTGCAGATTTTCAAGAGAGTTCTTGAAGCCTTTCTGACACTTAACCCGTGCATCGAACAAAACTATACATCTTAACGCCATGCATCTGTATTTGGCATCCCAGCAATCGAAAACAATTTCTTCCCTTTGAATTTTTACCTGATTTTTTAAACTGCTCAGTAGGCAAACAAATATAATTTTTGCATGTTATATTATTCGCAGTTACATTATTATTATTTGTTTTTTTGTAAAGCAATATGCTTTTTAGAGCACTAAAATAAAAAAGAATGAAATTTGTTCGCAGCCAATGAGCCCAAGAATCAAGAATCAAAAATCAAGATTTTATGTTGAAAAAAGTAATTGCTTTAAATGTACCATTAAATGACAACTATTACAAAAAAAGAAAATTTAATCAAAAACACATTGTTCTATGTTGGCCTGGGTTCATGTTGATTCAATACACAAGGCAGATTATGGGGTGTTTTTTGATATAATCATCTAGTTTCGCTTTAAAACATCAAATTTTGTTGCATTCACAACGTCTAGCGGTAGTGCATTCCATAGAAAGTAGATACGCACAGAGAAGAATTGGCGCCGACAGTCAAGTCTTGAGTGCGGTATTGCAAACAGGACCATTTCAGATTATAGAAAAGGGGTTAAATCTTTTATGTATTTAAAAAAAAGAAGCTGGTCTAGCACGGATCCTTGTGGGACTTCCCTTGTGGTTTTGAACATTTTGTATAGCACACCGTTTACTTTAACTCGGGCTTCGCGATCTGACAGGTAGTCGCACAACCATGAAAAAACTGGTTCGCATATCCCTAGATGTATCCGTTTTTGAAGAAGCAAATGCTGAATGAATCCGTCAAAAGCCTTAGAAATGTCTAAGTACCAGACATAAATGCTCGAAATTCTATCCAACCCACTTGTACAGTGGTCTTACGCTATGAGATTATTCGTTAGACAAGAGTGGTGAGATCAAAATTCATGCTGCGCTGGTGGAAACACATCACGCAATTCAAAGTGTGCAACAGTTCTTTCCGAGGCCATACGTTCCATGACATTGTTATTAGCAGTTAATAGTGTGATGGGACGATAATATACAGCGTCAAATCGGCAGCCTCCTTTGAAAATAGGTGTAATTACGCCTGGACGTCCAATCTTTCGGTACCACTCTCTTAAGTATAGAATAGTTAAACAGTTCACATAGCTGACAGAACTTGAGCACATCATTTGTGATGCCATCCGCACCTGTGGGATTCTCTTACAATTAGTTTGAGCAATTGACTTGCGACAATCTGAGAATTTGTCACAATTTTGCCCAATGTCTCGATTCCTGAGTCGGGTGGATACTCACAACGTTCTACTCAAACTTTGGGCAAGAACATTATATAGTAATTAATCGCGACATACGGACTAAAATATCGATCGATCAAACTGTGACAGCGACATCGACCCAACTTGATCTCATCGCCAATTGCCTGGAATTGGCGAACACAACAATGGTCCCAGCCGGCCCAGCTGATAGGATGAATCTCGACACGTAAAATTGTCCCGAAGTCACGTGCAATGCATGCGGACAACCGGTGAGTCCCATGACGCAAGAATGGTCCTTGACGTGGTGCAGCGGCTCGCGTGCCTCAACGATCCATTGAGCTATACCGGGTGATGTCTTCGTGGCATCTTCAGAGTTACTCATACCATGTTGGTCTATGGTGAGAAGCCAGACAAACACAGTCTCCTTTTTCCTCGTGGACATTGTATAACAAGAAAGGCGTATGAATGCGCAAGGTTCACCGGCTCGACTGGTTTGGGATGATGTCAGGAGTCCCTGCTTGGTCTCTACCTCGCGAATGGCTTGTGAACTGTACCTAAAGTATCCGGCCCCGATAGGTGCGATCCTTAATCTCGCTCCGCTGCCTTGCGGGTTCTGCATTCGGGCCAAAGTCTTGAGGTGGGAGTCTTCAAGATAAACTCCTCTACTTTGGCCTGGGCAACCGGGTAGTATCACGACCTCACCCAAACAATGACAATAACAGTCCTAGAAATTCCTAACTCTATCTCTTCTATTACTTCTACCGCCTTTTCTCCACATGTTACCATCTCCGATTCGCTCTCTCTACCTGATGTAAGACTCATGCCGTCTAGGCAGCCGTCGATTGCTGCAAATCTTATACGCCTGCAAGTTTCATTTAGGTTAGCTTCGTTTAACGTTCGGACCTTGCTACAACCGGGACAACAGGCCGGCCTTGCACGAACGCTCGAGACGACATTTCGGCGTTTTCACCGTCGAATGGCCACATGGCGCTCACCATCACAGCAGGTCTGGTTTCAAATTGACCACATTGCTATTAGCTACTGGTGGCGTGGTAGCATCAAGGATTGCCGTTCATACTTGACCACCAGTGTGGACTCGGACCATGCGCTAGTCTGTGCGACAGTCAACTTCCGAATTGGGGGTAAGGCACGCGCAAGACGAACTCATGTAGACGCCGCCTCTTTGAATCTCCCCGACGTCAGAACCAAGTTCCATCACGCATTGACCAGGGAGCTCGCAGAAGCACCCCCGTCTGATGTTGAGCAGCATTGGAACTTCGTTCGGACAGCACTGTCCTGCGCTACTTCTGAAAGCTGTCAACCCATCCGCGCTTTGCCACGCTCATGGATATCGGCCAAGTCACTTGCTTTATTTGATCACCGTCGAAATTTACCCACCGGCACTGAACACAACCGCCCCCGGAGAGAATTGAAAACCCGCTTAAACGCCAGCTTAAGGAATGACCGCGAGTTCTGGTGGACGCAAAGTGCTTGTGAGATGAAGGTTGCAGCCGCATCGGGAAATAGACGCAAATTGTTTCAGTTAATTAAAGCTACTGGTTCGAAATAAATACAGTGAGCGAGACTGTTTGCGAGACCGACGGCTCGCCGATCACCAATCTCAATAGACGCTTGAAACGATGTACTGAGCACCTTAGTGCTCAGTTCATCCAGCCACCTCCTCCGACCTCGCCGCCTGAGACACCTATTTGCACGCCTTGGCCCGTTTCCTTAGCCGCTCCTGATCTCCAGGAGGTGAGAGAGGTAATTCGAGCACTGAAGCGCCACAAGTCACCTGGTCCTGACGACCTCCACCCGATTTTGTTTAAGGAGGGAGGTGATCTTGTGGCAGCGGAGTTACGTGATTTGTTTACCAAAGTATGGGCTGAGGAGCGGGTCCCGGCGTCATGGGGTGAATCGACGGTTATCCCAATCTTCAAGAAGGGCGCACGGAATCTGTGTTCTAATCATCGTGGGATATTCCTGACTCCTGTCGCGTCTAAACTTCTGGTTTCCATCCTCCTTCGTCGGCTATCGCCCGTTCGGGAGTTATGTTGCCGTGAGGAACAGGCTGGATTTCGCCCGGGTCGAAGTTGCGTGGATCAGGTTCTTGTCCTGCGACAGTTATTAGAGCACAGACACCTGTACCGGCGACCAACCATTGTAGCTTTTCTGGACATCCGGGCCGCGTTCTATTCGGTGGACAGAACTAATCTTTGGAACTGCTTGCTTAGGAGTGGGATCCCTACACAGTATGTCGCCATCTTGAAGGAGCTCTATTCACATTCTTCATGGAGGGTCAGGGTCTACGGCAGCCTATCGCTGGCGTTATCCACAACCAGTGGCATGCGCCAGGGCTGTCCGCTGTCCCCATTCTTGTTCAACTTTGCGATCGAGGATGTCCTCCAGTATGCTCACCGTAGCTTCACCGAGGGTGCGATCGAGCTACTTCCAGGTAACCGTGTCACTGAGCTTGATTATGACGATGACATTGCTTTGCTTGGTGATGATCCGGTGTTCCTACAGAATGCCCTGAACCAGCTAGCATTCGAGGCGTTTAGGTACGGATTGCACTTAGCTCCAACTAAGTGTAAGCTTCTTCTCCAAGATTGGGAGGGGTTGCAGCCCACTCTGACGGTCGATAACCTCAGTCTGGACTGTGTGGAACAGTTCACCCATCTTGGTAGCTGCATCACGGCGGGAGGAGGGCTGGAAAGTGAGATCGGCTCTCGCATTGCGAGAGCTCGCTTCACGTTCACCAGTCCAGGTCACCTCTGGAAGATTTCTGACGTGAGTTTGAGACTGAAGGGGAGAGATTACCTGGCTTCAGTCAGCTCGGTCTTGCTTTACTGGTGCGAGAGCTGGGCAGTACGCGCAGAGGAGCTCCGGCGCTTAGAGGTGTTTGAACATCGATGTTCACGGAGGCTTGCACGAGTGTGGAGGCAACACCGCACTAGCAACGTTGAAGTGAGGCACCGTGTTCTTGTTGTGGACAGCTTGAAGCTACGAGACATAATCGACCGTTCCCGTCTCCGCTGGCTAGGGCATGTCGTGATAATAAAGCCTGAGCGCCCACCTTTCCGCGCGCTGCGTGTGTCGGTTCACCCAGGCTGGCGGCGGTGTTCAGGTGGACAACCGCTGACCTCGAAACGCTTGAAGTCGGGTTTAGCTCGAGTCGGACGAACGCGGCTTCCTGGGTGGGGTCCAAGGGATAGTGAGTGTCTGTGGCTTGACACGCTGTCGACGATGGCTGAGAACCGGCAACAGTGGAGAGAGTGCATTTTTTTGTGTTCCCCTCATATTTGTGAAAAAAATCAAAAAAAAATCAAAAAAATCGACATGTGGAACAATGGACAAAAAAATTCCCCCTCATATTGTACCTTTTATTCTTTCTTTTTCTCGTGCTTTGCCGGGTGGCACTTTTTAATTTTTAATTTTTTTTATAGATTTATATATATATGACGCGTAGAGTAATGACGTGTTTCCTATGTATGGGTAAAATCCATGGTAAATGCGACCGTAATGTAGCCCCTGATTCGATAGCATTATCAAATAATGAAATGGTTCCAGGTGCTATGTCTGCGTTCGTTGCAGAGCTATATCTTTGCACAAAGCCGATACTTTTGAAGGATAATTAGAAAATAGAATGGCCGGTTTGGAGTTGGGCCTTCGACGTGTGGAAGAAATGTTGGTAAATCATGTGAGCACGCAAGTGAGCGCTGATGTAAAGCATCATATCAATACATCGATTTCGAAACCACCATTGAAGAAAGCTAAGACTAAGGCTAGTCGTGTGCTAAAAAAGCAAAAAAGCAGGGTTATTCCCGTTTTGAAATCAGTTAAAACGACCACAGAAGTAGGAAATTCTTACAGAGCTATGCTGTTACCGTCGACCTCAGCTGTACACTCCAAAACTGCTGTACCCGACTAACAAAGTCAAGCCACAAATGTTTAAAATTCTAAAACGCCTGACATTCCGATACGCAAAAAGAACACCCCATACACGCCGAACCTGATACGTACGAATGTCAGTGAGTCCGAAGAAAGCCGGTTTGATAGCAAACAGAAACAGGATGTCGTGAAATGGTCTGAACTTTGTCACGTAATGCAAATTTAATATGTAAACGCAGAAAAATTGAATCGTCTAACTCGTCATTCAACTTCATCTCATATTGGTCAACCTCGCTTGCTCAATGTAAAACTAAAATGCTAGGCTGATATCAGGAACGCATTGCTGAATGCATACCTACTCATTTCATATTCCGACTCAAACTGCTGCATATATCCTGATGTACCATGGTGGGAAAGAAAGGGAACCTCGAACGTCAGGAAACAAACTCTATCGCGAAGTATAGTTCTACTTGGTGTACCAGAAAATACATCTAGAGCATCGTATCAGAAAACCGTAGAGCACGACGTCAAACAATAACGCTACATTTCGTGTTCTAACGATATTTCTAATGCCGTTGTTGTGGACAATTTTGGAGTCTCTTATTCGCCAAAATATAATGGGGATGAAACGAGACCTCTGAAGATTACCTTCTTGACCAGCGCTATGGCTGAAATAGTAAGGTCGGAATGGACAAAAGGGAAACGAACACTACCCAAGGATGTTAGACTTAGCCCACCCAAACCAAGTGAAACACCCTCCCGTTTGGAGATAACGGATATCAGCGTTTCCATCCAAATAGGGGAAATCAATACATCAAAAAACGTCGTAGGTCCGGCTCAAATCGAGTCGAACTGAGCAATTCACACCGAAAACTAATTGTCGATTCAAGCCGTCGGCGACCAATAAGACGCACACATGTTTTACCATCCAAAGAAGCCGGACCAATAACTTCGGTTTACACCCCGTCATTACTTGGTGATGTAATTTACCCACATTCTTTGACACGTACTCAAATTACCTGCTCAAATTACCGTATTTGCTGTCAATATCGACTGTCAAATTTTTGTATACGAATGTCCAATGCTTGTCAAACAAACTACACGAATTGACCTAATTAACTAGCACACACTCGCCAGACGTGATTGCTATAACGCAGACATAGTTTCATCCAAATTTAACAGACAATGAAGTTGCCATTGACGGTATGTCTCTAATTCGTCACGATCGCCTGACTCGAGGAGGTGGTGTTGCGCTTTACCACATTCGGAGACTCCTCTGCCAAGAGATCACTGATGACGATTTACAACTGCAAGACACATTATGGTGTTCGCTGAATGTAACAGCAGGTGAAAAATGCATAGTGGGTGTGATTTACCGTTCGCCCTCAGCCGACGAAGCCTACAATTCAGCATTAATTGCAAATATACGCTTATCGGCTATCAGATACTGCGACAGACTTCTACTGATCGGATTGTTAAGGTAAATTCATTTCATCCAGAAAATTCCTTAAATGCAATATTTAAACAGTTGCAAGAAGTAATTCCACTATACAACCATATTTTCAACAATACCCGATTTCGTGGTACTGGTACGCCGTCTATCTTGGACCTAATACTGACAAATGATGATCACGTGATTGAAAATCTCACTTATGAAGCTCTAATAGGACTAGGTGACCACTTAGTTATTACGTATGACTATATTTGCCAGGCAAGCAGAAAAAGTGACATCAACAAGGTGATTAGAAAAATTGACTTTTCACAACTCAAATCTACTATTGTGAACGCCACAGAACCTGGTCTTAAGTCCGACAACGTGCAAGATCCGTGGCAGTGGGTGATAACTGAACTTGAATTTGCTGTTAAAGTGCACTCTCATCTTGTTCCAAAGGTGCAGAAAAATGGATATACATTCAAGCTGAGATACCGAACACGAAAATGGTTGACCTTGCGAAATGCTGCATGGCGAGCTCATCGACATGATATCACTGGTGAAAGTTGGGAGACATTCCGTTTGCTGAGAAATAAGAAAAACAAACTTGTTGTTGATGACAAACTGAATTATCAAAATCATTTACTCAACAAAATGGAATCCAACCCCAAAATTCTCTACCAGATCATAAATAACCGGTCAAGGGTGAAACCAGGAGATGCTGCTCTAAAGACACGTGATGGAACAACAACCGCAGCATCGCAATCTGCCGAAGCTCTAGCCCATTTCTTATCCACTATCTTCAGCCCACAAAACACCGTTACCTGTCCGTTAACTCCCGTCATCTCACCCGAAAATGTTTTGCAACAACTAACTATTACATCGGAGAGTGTCCTCCGCACATTACTAAATCTCGAAACAAGAAAATCTCCCGGAGCCGACGAAATTACTCCGTTGATTTTTAAAAACTGTGCTTTTACTTTATGTACGCCCCTCACATACTTGGTTACCTCTCTTTAACCCAAAGTTTCGTTCCCTGTGATTGGAAGAATGGCATCATTACCCCCATCCACAAAGGAGGAAACCTTTCCGAAGTATCCAACTATCGGCCAGTTACACTACTACCGGTGATCTCTAAAGTGATGGAGCGCCTCGTAGCAAACAGCGTCACAAAACATCTGGAAGACAATTGCTTGCTCGCAGTCGAACAACACGGCTTCAGAAAAAGACACTCTTGCCTTTCAAACCTTCTGCTCGCCCTCGATGACTGGACACAAGCTGTAGACAAAGGTCTCACAGTACACGCTTGTTATCTTGATATGTCAAAAGCATTCGATCGTGTCAACCACAGTCTGTTACTACAAAAGATGGAGCTATGTGGAATCAAGGGTTCATTACTAGCCTGGTTTGAGGATTATCTCCGCGACCGTGTCATTCGAGTAAGGGTTGATGGTGCTTTGTCACGACCTATTGCAGTAACGAGTGGGGTGCCGCAGGATCAGTGCTTGGACCACTTCTTTTCCTGATGTATGTCAACGACTTACCTAAACTTGTTCGCTGCAAAATCTTGTTATTTGCGGATGACATCAAGCTGTGGACACAAGTACGTACAACTGAGGATTGCAGAGAGCTTCAGCTGGACCTCGATGCCTTACAAGACTGGTCAGTTAGAAATGAACTACCTTTCAATGTCAGAAAATGCAAGGTATTGACTGTTGGAAGACATTTCGAGTACTCCTACACCCTTGGTTCCCATATTCTTGAAAGCACTGACAAGGAGAAGGACTTGGGTGTGTGGGTGAGCAGCACTTTGAAACCGTCACATAACGTCACAGATGTCTATGAAAAGACGTCACGAGTATTGCTACTGCTAAAACGCGTGTTCGGGAGTTTCACTAAGCAAACCGTTCATCGAATAATTAATACGTACTTGAGGCCAACCATGGAGTATGCGGTTCAGGCTTGGTCACCCTGGATACAGAAGGACATGAGCCTCTTGCAGAGAATATATCATCGGACTACCAAGCTCGTACGCGGTTTGAAGCACAAACAATACGAAGATCGTATTGCAAGTCTCAATCTATTCGACTTTCGCTACCGCCGTCTTAGAGGTGATTTGATACTTATGTTCAATATACTGCATACCCCAACCATCCCCTAAATCAACTATTCACGCGACTACCACCCAGAACCAGCCGGAGTCACGACTATACAGTACATATTCCCGACTCGAGACTAAACTGTCGAAGGTACTTTTATTCCGTACGTGTATGCTTTACCTGGAACTCCCTACCTTGTAATGTTGCACATTCACCCACCTTGGATATATTCAAATCGAATTTGGACAATTTCATGTTGACCAATCCAAACTTTGAACCCATATATTTTGCACCATGAAAGCTTTGAACTTTGAAACCGGTTTCTGTCCAATGGATTTTTACTTGATTCCTGAACTGCTCAGTAAGCAAACAAATTCCGTTTTTCTACCCATGTTATTCGTAACTCCCATATTATTCTGTGGTTTTTGTCAAGCTATATGCTTTTTAGACCATTAAAATTGAATTGAATTGAATTGAATTCAGTCGAGTCAGGGCGAAATATTGATGAAGCCAGAGATTGTCGCAACTCAATTGCTCAAACTAAATGTAAGAAAATCCCCGGGTGCGGATGGCATGGCTGGGGATGTGCTCAGGTTCTGCACCATCAGCTTTGTGAACCGCTCTCCAGCCTGTTTAATTATTCGTTGCTTAAGGGAGTTGTACCGAAAGATTGAAAGTCCGGCGTGATTACACCTATCTTCAAAGAAGGCAGGCGATCTGACGCTGCAAATTATCGTCCCGTAATACTATTAACTGTTATTGGTAAGATCATGGAAGGTATAGTCTCGGAAAGAACTGTTGCACATTTTCGATTGCGTAATGTGTTTCCACCAGCGCAGCATGAATTTTGATCTCATCACTCTGGTCTAACGAATATTCTCATAGCGTTAGACTACTGGACGAGGGGGTTGGATATAATTTCGTGCATTCACGTCTGTTTCTTAGACTTTTCTAAGGCTTTTAAAAGAGTCATTCAGCATTTGCTTCTTCAAAAACGGATACGTCTGGGAATATATGAACCACTTCTTTCATGGTTGTGCGACTATTTCTCAGATCGCGAAGCCGGCGTTAGAGTAAACGGAGTGCTATACAAAATGTTCAAAACCACAAGCAAACTACCTCAAGGATCCGTGCAAGACCCGCTCCTCTTTCTGAAATACATAAAAGATTTCACCCCCCCTCATATCATCTAAAATGGTCCTGTTCGCATGTGATATAAACAATTTGATGCAATTTAGTTCTGCAGATGATTGTGAGAAACTGCAAATTCATTTGGACAACGTGCCAAATTTGGCGGCCATGAGTGTTATGGCATTCAACATACGGAAAAGTAAGATGCTCCCACTTCGCAAGAATGTTCCTTGGACATGGAGCTCTTCCGAAAACGATCTTGGAATATGGATTAGTTTAACATGCAGAACAAGGTTCACTGGCATAATAAAATGTGAGAGGCCAGCAGATTGTTTGGGATCTTTTGAAGAATATTTGGAAGATTCTTGTTGTTAACTTTATCAAATATAATTACCGCCTACCTTCAACCTACGACGGACTATGCGATAGAGGCCTGGTCACATTGGCTGCGAAAAAATTCAATTCGATTCGATTTTAGTTGTCTAAAAAGCATATTGCTTCACAAAAACCACATAATAATAATGGAACTATGAATAATATAACAAGCAAAAATGTGATCGGATTATTTACTTCTCCAGATTTATTAGACGACTTTCGGTCGGACCATGATAGATCCGCATGGATACGAACCGTAGACACTAGAACACCTATAAAAAAGTAAGCATTCAAGAATACATTTTCCATCCCTTTCACAGATTGTAGCTTTATTCGTAAGAGGCGCTGATCATCTCTGTGAACCGAATTTAGGTGGCCGTTCAGCCAAACGTTTGATGATGGAGTAACTGCGGCCAGACGTATCTCATTACAATGTATACCACACAACTTAGTCATGTTTTTGCTTAGCCTCGACCAGCGTGACTCGGTCACGTTGGTATATAACACCTAGGATTATACCCGCGGATTTTGGTTTATAGTTTGAGTCGGTGTTTTGAGAACTGATTTCATAGTGTCCCTTCTCGTTTCCGTTCAGTTGATGAGTCAATGATCCGGACGAACACCTACAGATTAAGTCAACAATCGCGCGGTTATTTGGGCAAATGTTGACCCGTCCCAGATTGATAGATTTTCTATCGGATCTTTGGCAGTAACATCTAAGTCGGGTAACGATGCCGCCTATATGACATCTTTCAACAGTTCATTTAGTTTTTATATATTGAATTCCAGTATATTTGGACTCTTCGCAACACCATTCTCAGGGATTTACCCTCTGAGGCTGTCGGTGTTCGTTTGGCCTTGCAAAACAGACAAACATAACAAACACCAGGTCCATTATCTCCATAAATACTCGATACGAAATCCGAGGTCAGCAATTTGTCGCATTGTGCTTGCACTTTCAACTAACAAGCGTAACACGTGATAGACCCTACCTTAGGACTTACCGACTTTTGGCAAACCATATACATGCAGCCCGGTGAGCTTTATTTTCATCTCGGGTCATACCGTCAGGTTTCTGAGCAGCACTTTGCAGTAGGGTGTGAACAAACAGGGGTTTTATCGAGCGATTGGTGATGAAAATCGTGAGCGCAATAAAACGCGGTGTTTACGAATAAGAGCAAAATCAGAATTTATTTAGGCTCCAGGAGATTATTTAATTATCACTAATTCTCCAAGGTTAAACATGAATAAAAGGCAAGGAACTGTTCAGGGGTTCTACGTTTGATAAAGTCATATTAACTAATACAGGTAGCAGCGAGAATGCGAAATGAATCTCCACAATGCACGACTTTGCTACTGATAATATTAAGAAACATCACTGAAACAATTCCCAAACTATCCAAGTATTCGTGAAAACTGACTTAAGCAAAGACTCAATTGTTCTCAACGATTTACACGATTTTCTGTCTACGCTTAATTGAAACAACTAATTCAGTGATGTGTAATTGCTCCGGACGTGAGAAAGAAAATACTTGATGTACGTTAGCTATTTGGAATAACCACCATTCAACCCATCACCTCAAATCTTCATTTTGCAGGTAAAAAGCATCAGGGATTTGTATTACGTGTATTATGTAGTTTGTTCGTGACAAACTTATGTATGGTCGGTAGTATGTTGAATATTGTTGTCAGCTTTCGAATTAGCCGCTGCAGAATTTTGAGAATTGCACGTAAATTTCCTGAAATTTCGTTTTTGTTTGAGTAAGCAGATTTCAATGTCATTATATTATAGTATTTATTTACATATTCCAGATGTGTTACCATCGTTTGTACGTTATTAACACTGGTGTTCGTCTGTCTAATCGCACTGATCTTGTACTATCTATGGCGCCGTCAAAGACAACAACAAAATGCCATCGTGACACTGGTACCGTATCCGCCAAGTACAGATTATGCTGCGTCTTTGGTGTGTCATATATGTAATACCTTTCTTACACATTACGTAATTTCAATCTAAATAATCGAGGTCGCATTTCTAACAAAGCTGATTTCTCCGCCTTGAAAACACCGAAATTGTTTCATTTTTAACTTGTCAATGTACAGCCATCTAGTGGAACTAAATATGCCCTCCATCAATTCCGAATCTCAATTTGTTACGTGCTCTTTATGTTTAAGCCTTATTCAAAGACTAGTTGTCTAAGGCTCGTTTACCTCAGTATTTTTGTCCGCTGCTGCCTGATCGAGCATTTCGACCATGTACAACTTTTACAATTTTCTTTTTGATGGAGTTGTATCATATTTTACCATACCGAAAATTATCGAATCTTGAATCTATGTGCGGAGGAAGATGTGGTGAATTTAACTTTAACTTCGTGTATCCAAATGAGCATAATTCTTGAACAATGGCCAGCCTAGGTTATGCAACTCATGGAATGTATACCCATCAAAATGCACACAAGGTCGATCAATAATTTATGTGTTCACCCCACGTGCACTCACCCACAACAGTCGGCAACGCTCCCAAACAATGTTGTTACAATTATTGCATCGGAATGAGCATATCAAGCTAGTGCACTATACAATCCGCAAAATATTGATCAAACACATAATTTATTACTTCCCATATCAAACAAACCAACCAATACCCAAACCGTTTCTATTTGAAATCCAA
>JACCGJ010003582.1:0-28172 GCA_013407085.1 Atriophallophorus winterbourni
ATACATACATATATACATATGTATGATACTCTATACTCTATTTTAATACTACTCTCGCAGGACAAGGCGCCCGACGCATCTGATAACGAAGTGCATTCTGATGTGTCGAGACATGTTCAAGCAGCGCAGCGTTTACGGCTCAAACAGGAGCATGATCGGTTGGTGATTCTTTGTCGTTTGCTAGTGATCGATCGCTTAGATGCTCTGGATGACCTGGCGGATTCCAATTTAGATAGTAGCAGTTCGGATTCTGCGTAAGTTTTTCCAGCTACTTTTTCATGATTACTTGTGTATTTCGTTTGTTAC
This sequence comes from Atriophallophorus winterbourni, assembly GCA_013407085.1. Lineage (NCBI taxonomy): Eukaryota > Metazoa > Platyhelminthes > Trematoda > Plagiorchiida > Microphallidae > Atriophallophorus > Atriophallophorus winterbourni. The sequence goes on from JACCGJ010003582.1 coordinate 307, forward strand.
TCCCACACAACTTCTCAGCTTCTTGTGTTGGATGGTAAGGGTTCAAGTTTTTGCAAAGCTATCATGCATTGACTTTATTCGCTTTCGATCAGTACCTATCTTTGTCCGCTTTAGAAATTATTATTATTATTATATTTGCACAATCTGATACAGATATAGTGCCGTTCAACATAAACAATGAGATGTACAAAGCGAGAAGGGGGGTACAAAGCGTTGTCATCGGCATCGTTGAACGTAGGCATGATACTACCCGGTTGCCTACACCGCTTTAGAAAACAAGTTATTATCCTCGCGGTATTCCATTAGAACTGCATGCTAACAGGTTGACCACCTATATCCAGTAGTGTGGTCCTAGGTTGCTTTTATAACGAGAACCGAAGGTGCATCGCTCTCAGAAATGCTACAGCATAGACCTCTCAGGGCGAGCTTGGGAACGTCATGAAGAGCTTTCGGGTTTTATTAAATGTTGTATCCGCTGTACACTCTTGTGTTGGCTGGAGTGTAACTGTCCATCCGCTTGGACATGTAAAGTATCCAAGAGGGCATTGTGTGCCAACTGCAAGACCACTTCTTTGGGTTTTTTCCGATGCCTTCCACGCAATCAGATATCTCGTAATGGAGTGGGGTGTTTAAATCTGGCTGCCGTTGCTACTGGCATTCGTCATCAGCTCGGAGAAAACTAGTTTCGAAATGAAACACTCTTTCCTCAGGGCTTCCTGAAGCCAACCCTGTAGGTCAATACCTGGTTATTAATAACCGTTTTGAGGCGCCAGCTATTTTGTAGATATTAATTATAATAATAGTAATAAGTAAATGTGACACTCTGTTCCTGGTGGCAGAACTTTACTTTCGGTAATCAGTCTGTTGTGCAGTTGACTAAAACCACTTTCTGGTCAAGTGTTATAGACCCTTTATTTGGATAAAATCCACCATCTTCCACATGCAATATTAAACGCAGACTGTTCTTCGCAACTGTATAATTCGACACATATCGTAACATTTTGGTTCCACTCACTTTTATAATTTTCTTCTATCTCTATACAACGTTTTAAATATAGTTCCCAGTGGCTGCGTGATGAACCATTGCTTGAAATTGAGTTTTAATTCAACCAGGCCTATTTCATATTGACTTGACTTTTGACTTCCGGTTTATTGTTTTTTTATCTAGCATTCAAGCTGGTTGTCCTACGTCACAATTGCAACTGGAGCGCAATCTCCTTCTTTCCTATCTTCACAAACTTGGCGGTGAAGCCTTCGTGGAACGTGTGGCTTTCCCATCGCGTCGTCAACGACGATCCAGTTCGCCGGTTTTCGATCAAACTCACACGGGAGAAGCCATCGCCCCGCACGAGACGGCGAGACCATGTTACACGAGCCGTCAGAATGCTTCCTTTTCCGTATCAAGCATCCCACATAGCATGGATCACAAGTCTGTCTCCTCGGCTTTTGGTCCGGCTATTCATCAAGCTTCCAGTTGGTCTGGTGGACTCCAGCAGAATATTCACAACGGCCTCGTTGTTACAAATGCTTCTCAATCTAACAGGTCGGTTGAATTTAACTTTTGCCATGCTGTTCGTTCTGTCTTCGATTGTTTTCGCTTTATTGACGTTCGTTCAAATTCCCGTTTGTGTTGTCTCGATTTTTTTGCAGCCTAAAACTAAATATTATGTTTATTTGTCCAAGCTTGTAAAACCTGATATGATCTCTATACAGGTGCTTTTGCTAAGACTGAAACTTTAACCAATTCTAAACATGTGGTTTCCTACATCCTGGATCCAGGTTTGTGTTTTAATACATACATACATACTTACTTAGTTACTTACTTACTTACTTACAAAGATTTACTGACATTTAATCGTCAGACACTTAATCCCTAGACACTTAACCACCAGACATTTGATCCACAGACATTTAACCCTCAAGTCACTTCATCCCCAGTCACTTAATCTTCAGTCAGTCAGTTTGATAACTTCTGAAGAATCCGCATATCTCAGCATACTTCTTCTTGTGTTTGATATGAACCCCAGCACTTGCTTGAAGAACTGAGATCGTATGCTGTCGGCAATCCTTTCGCAAACCGTTAAGAAATGTCCACATTTTGGGATGTTGGCAGGAAAAGAGTGACTCTAATGCATCATGAGGCGTAAATCATCGTCTGCTTCATTATCTGCTTTCATCCCTAGTTCACTTATTATTCGTTGCATGGTATGACATCTCTAGCAATTCAGTGATACTAAACTACGGAAAAATTGACGTTCTTAAAATCAGAAGTTATCAAACTGGGGATTAAGTGACTGCGGATGAACTTGGGGGTTAAATGTCTGGGGATCAAATGTCTGGTGATTAAGTTTCTAGGGATTAAGACTCGGCGATTAAGTGTCTGACGATTATGTGACCGGACACCACATACACATACATACATGCATCCATGATGAACACACGCTCACTTTAGAATCGTGCTAATGTCGCTCTTTGGCTGAAACAAACTTTGGATTGGTCAGGTCAGTTGTCGTTTCCACTCCTGGACACCGAGCTGCTTAATGCTACAACAAACTCGGCGTATTACCGCGACGATTTGAAAAATAGGTCCCAAGGTCAAGAATCTTTTTAATCCTGTAATTAAGTGACTTTATCGAAACATTTCACTAATAATATCTTCTTCCGCGTAACACAAAAGTGGAATGTGATAGCTAACGCATCGCATGTCACCGCAGACTCGTATTTGGCAATCTCCGTCCAGTAGAATGTCTTTTGGCATCTCCTAGTCCATGGTTAGACCAGTGGATGTAAAGCGAATGATTCTATCTGGTTCACGGCGTGATGCAAAATGGAAATGACCCCAAGCATATTCGTCAGTCTTACAGGGATGTATGATAGTTGAAAAAGTCGAAACAGATGAGTCAGTAATATAGACACACAGAAGAAGAAAATGGCTTTTCTGTGTACACAAATTTTCAGTATATTCGATTCATCAGTTTCAAAATATCCTGACTGGTGATACTTTGTTTCACTCCCATGTGAAACCGCTTGTTTTGTTCGACTGAATATTATCGAGGGCAGTTTTCCATCGCCTCGGTAATTTTCATACGGATACTCACACTACTTCAAACAATCTGTGTAGAACGCGATGTGTATCTTTCATGTGCAAGGCCCTGCTACAGGATATAGATCTGGCAGAAACTGTACAAAGTTTTGACTGAGAGTAGAATTCTTTGACGACTTTCGTTGACTTCCCCTCCACTTTGTTAAATTGTATCAAAAGTAGCGCATACGCCGAAAGATTTCTGCTCACGGTTCTATAGCCATTGTGGGGTTGGTGGTGGCATCAGAAAGGTTCATCTCAGAACTCTATAAATAATTACGTAGACGTTGTGTTTCACGAATGCGAAACCATTGTCGGATTTGTGTCACTCCTAACATTAAATAGCCCCGATGTAGTGATGACTAAACTCTGACTTTATCTCAAGTAGATCAAGGTCTTGCCATCCAACGTTGCTGAATTTGGTCCAAGATTTTTCTGTTTTTGGTTGTCCTCTATGCCCTGCTCGATTTAGTATTCAATTTGCCAGGAAATTCGTAGCATTCGATGGGTGTATACGGTCAGGATATATGCTCGTCGCAATTTTATCCATTTGATATCTAGAATACATCTTGAAGTTTTCGTTTTCAGCCTTGATAATCCCTCCGAACCACCCGCCTCTCCGTTGAATACTGACGCACTGTTTGAGCTATGGCATAGTCTACTGAAAGACTCCCCTTCTCCAACTTCGACCAAAGAAGATTTGCCCTCTTCGATAGATCATCTCTCCCCGGAATGTTCGTTACCATCAGGTTGTGTTGACTTCACGTTGCATCCCAACTGTAAGTTCACCTTTTTGTGAGGTTACATTTGCCTATAAATGATTCACTGTTAAGTTTATTTTCTCGATTGATCTTGTGTGACTACTATACACTTTCTGTCGGGTCGTTTTTTATCCGTTCTACAAAAAGCAACATCCATTTTACTTGTCCGCGCAGTGTTGCGTTCTCGTGCGCGGTCTATCAAGCGCGCCTCACATTCCAGCCTGCGAAACTTCTCTGCATTGATCGACTCCGTACCACCACGTGAGGCTATAGGCACGTGGTTGTGTGCAACCACATTGCTGGCTGGCTTTTCGGAATTTCGCTGATCAATATCTTCGCAGCGTCGGCTCATTTCGTGTCCTCCGTCGTCCGCAATGGATTGTTCGATGATGGTTTAACTTGTTTCCGTTGGTAGCCGAATATAGTGCCTCATCTCGTTCATTCTTGTTCCTGCGGTCACTCGCGTGCCGTATTCAATCATGTCTACCGATAACCTATCTTTCTCCCAGATATCCTGCATACTTTCGCCGTGGTAACGATACAGGGCGGTTTCCTTGATGTTGAAAAATGCTTATCAGAATCATGGCTCCTCTTAGTGCTGTTTGTGGATAATTTGAATGCCGTGGTTGCTTTCGTTTGTGTGTGAAACCTGCTCTCTACTTTCAATGAATCTGTTCGATCACATTCTCCCTCCATTTGCTTCGTTATCATCGTCTTCGTACGTGCATCCTGACAGTGGGGCACTTAGCTTCTGTTTTCAACCATCATGCATCTTCGTAACAGTCTCTATGGCAATGTTACCTAATTCTGGAGTTGTACTTTTATTCTGCTATCATCTTCACATACTGCCAGCATCACTTGTTTAGCTGCAATTTGTTTATTTTCAATCCTAATGACGATTCGATCAATTCTCGTTCATTTTCACATTATGCAACGCCTGTACTCATTCTGTTTCGTTTTGAGAGAAAATGTAGTTGGACGATCACGTATGTGGTTGAATGTATAATTTTCGGAAGCTTCTGAAGACAGCTTGATTTTTCTGGTCAACTTCATTCACTAATTCCCATGCACTTATATGGTGATTCGATTGCATACACACTCCCCTGATGGTAGAAACACGCTTGGGTCTTTCGCTTTCCCAGTTTGGGGTTTAGACGGAGTTAGCCTGACGGTGTACCTATATGCAGTTCCAAAGACTGGCATTTTGTTTTCTCGGAGCCGTGAGGATTCTCAGTGATGGTTTTCAACGGAGCTGTATTGCACCTGGGGTGTGCAGTCTAGTCATTAACGCCCACGTTGTAAAGGTCTTGTGTGGTATTGGCAGCTCTCAGCGATGACCTAATTCGACCTAATTCTTCTGAGTTGTCTTTTCTGCACCATCTCATCATCACAATAGCATTATTTTCTGGATTCAATCTGCAGATGTCCCTGTTCCAAACATCAGTGACTTCCTCTTTAGTCGCATGGAGTTGTTATCGTTTGGAAGTCATTCTCAAATATGAATGGAATGAGTTTACGTGGTGTGCGTCATCGAAATGTCATGTCTGACAGCGTTTACGTCACCGTTCTATCGCTGACAAATCTGTTCACTGACGCTGATTTACCGCCTCGAAAAAACTTGATTAATTTAACAATCTGCAGTGAAATTCGACACATTCCAAACGACCGTTCCTGCATTCCTTCTCTTGAATCTTCAAACGTTCCATTTTCCTCATCTTGATGATTTGTGTGGTTTGAATTCACATTATTTAAACAATTTCAAAATTTTGATTTATGCTGGTCATTGGTCTCTTCGTGTTTTCATGAAGTTCACTTGTCGTTTGCCTCTCGTACAGGTTTCAATTCACGTCCCTCGGTGTCTTCGAACGACGTTATCATGCAGCCATCTGAAACAAATGTAGAAAATGTGCCTTCTATCGTGCAGGTTGGTTAATTATAATCGTCACATCTCCATTTAGTCCAAATTTTCTCCATGGTTGCCTTTTTTCAAACTTACCGCTTTAATCACAAACTGCCAATCGGTTCATCAGCTAGCAGCGTATTCTCGGCACATCCCTCGCTGTTCTATTTAGCACGTATTCTGTCAACCCCAAGTTACTTCATGTGGCACGCGATATGTTCAATCTAATGTTGGTACTCCGACTCGCTGTATTGTTTACACACATCATGCATCTAAGGATTAAAAAACATTCAGGTCGCTTTCTGCTTCAGCACGAGGCGGTACAAGTGATATTGCATAGGTCTGAAGTGCACGAGCGACGATGGACAGAATACCACCCTCCTACAAGGCACAAAACCAGGAAGCACCAATTGGTCAAACTTGTTTATTACACACATGATCACACACCTAACATTTCTGGGTAAATAACACAGCCGCAACACTGGGCTCAACATGTCAACCCCGGTTGTGGCTTCGTTATGATTTGGCCCCTTTGCGGAAACCGGTTACATTCAAGCCCTAAACACGCTGGTTTCTTCGAGCAGCATATCGTTCGCTCGTGCCTGACGTTGTCCATCTCCTCATGCTTCCGGGGTTGTTTTTGCTCGAAACTTATTGATGCAATCCTTCCGAATTATTGTCGGTTCTAGATTGTCGTTGTAGAACATTTTGGTGCTTCCTGCTCTTGTTTTGTAAGGGAGGGTGGTCTTTGGCATCTCTAATGCACCCCACACCTCCACAGTGTGATTTTATCCACCGAGCCAGGTGCTGGGCTTAAGCAGTGATTTCCCTACTATTGCTTTTTTTGCACATGGGTATGGCGGAGACGTGAGTTGAGCAGGTTTCCTAGAATATACAGTCGGATAAGCTTGTAACATTAACCGTTCGATTGAAATGTGAACGTCATATCCGCTGTGCTACTGCTGTCCTTAGCCGAATCTTACTTTTGATCCATTCCAGTGTCCTTACAAACTCTGTGGAAGTCTGTAATATGGTTTCGTTTTAACACAGATGACCTCGATTCTAGAGCATTCAATCTGACGTCACATCCGCATTTGTCTCACTCATTACTTCATATGTCTCTGTGCCATTTCTTAATTCGCTTCGTGATTATCGCATGCTAATATTGTATGTATCCTTTACTGTTTAATGCTATTTTGTTTACTTGCTACTCACGCATTACATGTTTGTACTCAAGAAATCTAAGCATTTTCGTCATGTAAATGTTTTCCGCTGTGTGTAGTATTGAACCTTTAGTCAAACAAGAATTATTATATTTATTATATTTGCACAATCTGATACAGATATAGTGCCGTTCAACATAAACAATGAGATGTACAAAGCGAGAAGGGGGTACAAAGCGTTGTCATCGGCATCGTTGAACGTAGGCATGATACTACCCGGTTGCCTACACCAAAGTAGGGGAGATTTCGTTTAGGGGGTCCCACCCCAAACAAGAATAATATAGATTTTGGAGCTCACATAGTTGCCAGTGAGCGTTTCATCTATGAAATTAATGTGATCATCAACAAAACGTCTCAAAGCGATTTGATGATGTTATTTTTATTTGCTATTTTCCTAACCCATCGTATGTTTGGCTGTACTTTGATTATCAGCGTGTTCTTATCATCCATTTAACGACTATCCAATCGCATTGCGTGTTCACTTGCGATGTTGAATATCGTGCTTTGAGTAGCACAATGACGATGGATCTTACCCTGGTTATTGCTCCATTTATCGTCCTTGTCCCGCATATATATTGAGACCACTGATTTGTGACTATCTATGGCAACTAATTTTACTAATCGATTCATCATCCTTCTTTGAAATGAACATTATTCGCTCTCATTATCAGGTGCCTGAATGAAGTTCTGTAAATTATCCTTTTTCCTTTCAATCTACATTCGATACATCTATTCTGTTCAGATTTGCAAACACAAAGTCAAGTATTATCATCTGTTTTTCTGATCGTTTTTCTCAGTCATCTGCTGATTGCCCGATGCTGAATTCATGCCATCCCGACAACGACCGCTATCATTCACGTGAATCACAATCCACGGCATCATTTCTTGCCAGTCATCCATTACACGGGTCTGTTTATTACCCGCAACCGTTCCCCTACTCATTCACTAGCAGCGGTGCTCCTGTCTCGGTTCCATCACCTGGCAAACACTTTCGTTCTCCGCCCGTTTATTCTCACTGGGACGGAAATCTGGACATAAGCTCCAAGCTTCCTCCTGATCAAATGGCTGACGCACTGTATGGTTCGTTAACCGATTTCATGGATGTATCGGAGGGTGCCATGGACTCGTTGGTACACAATCCAGATTGATGTTTGTTATTCCGGTGCACGCTTGTCATTGCCAATCCCGATTCCACATACTTTTTTCTCCATTGATCCTTTTTACTGTATATAATTTCGTTTTGTTTTCACGGCAGTACATGTCGAGACAACAAAGCTACTTATGGCTCAGCTCCCTTGCCAAACTGAATATTTATACAACATTTTGTGATCCGTCGCAAAGATTTTGAACTATTTTCACCAGCGACTTTTAGCTTATTCCGAATCCTCGGTATGCATTCCCGTTGTTGCGTTTATTCAACTTATAGAAATACAGTTTCTATACTTCAATCTTGCTGAATTTAAACATAATTTGAAGCGATATTTGAGATGATGTAATCTGTTTCCGCATATGTGATCTAAGAGAGTGCTTTGAAGTCATTCGTAAACAACTACTTATTTCTGGATGATTTACCACCCGGTGGGTTCTAAAGTTGTCATGGCCGGAATGGTTTTAGGGATAAGCTCCTAATTTCAAGTATGCTATAACTGCACTCATCTCGTATAGCCGCTGACAACCAAGTCCAGCTCCTGGCCTCCATGCGTGTTCCTGTGTAACCCGGCGGAACTGCATCTACTGACAAGAAATGGCGAAGGCGGCTGACTGGTGCCTCCATTCCAGGTTGCTTCGGGCAGGTGGAGATCGTAAGTTCATGAAGGCGGTCCACCCAGGTGAAGGAAAACCTTTATCTCAAACCTCTGCCTTGTGTCTACATCTAATAATGGAAAATGCTTCAGGATTCAAACCCGGGGAAAAATTGGGAGCAAGAGTCCCGTTAGGCAGTCCGAATTTGTATTCAACTTCGTAGTGCCAACTTCTGCGAAGGCATCGTTTTCTAAACGCATCAGCCTACGTGTTTCTTCGGTTCACTTGGTGTCGTTGGGAGAAGGCATCTGCTGCATGGACAACAGCTAGTTCTGTATACTGTACTGCCCTGGCGTAAATCTCAATGCACAAATGGAGTGGACACTCCATTCTGCTTCTATGATTAATTACACGGGAAGCAGCAGATGCCGGTTTAAAATTATGCCTCGAGTGGAGTGGAGCTCAGCGCCTGGGAGTGCTTCCGACGGTGGGAGAAATTTCCACGTCTCATTGGACGGCTACAGTCCGCCTCAAGCTGGACAGCCCCCAGTCAATATGGTGTCTTCTCACCACGGTCTGCTATTCTCATTGGGATAATATGTGATTAGGAATCTATTGACACTGAATGTATTTTTCAGCACCAGCGATGCGAATTACTAAACAACAAAAATGAGCTCTGAGACTGGGAATCTGGAACGTCCAGTCTATCTCCAAGGATTTCAAGACGATGTCTGGAATAACAGGCGTAGGAAAATCAGCAGTGATTAACAATGTGGTAAAAAGGCTGAATGTTGGCATGGCTGCCGATTACCAGACATTAGTATGCTAACAGAAAGAGATTACACATTTTGTTTAGGAAGGAGTTCTGATGAGCCTCGATTGCAGGGATTTAGGTTTGCCGTGCGAAACAGCCTACGAAATGCAGCAGAACCAAGCGGGCATGAACGGATTTCGACTCTAAGTATTGCGTTTATTACTGGTTCCTTACGTTTGTCATCGTTTGTGCACCGATGCTCTCGGTGACGCCAGCCAATAAAGAGGCTTTTCATAATAACCTCGCAACATTCCGCAAAAACGTGCCACTAAAAACGGTGTACTGGTATTGGGTGATTTCAATGCCAGAGTTGGTGCAGATTAAGAGTCTTAGTAAAACTATCTCGGAAGGTTCGGAGTAGGTAAAACCGATTAAAATAGACAACACCTTTTGGAACTGTGCACACATTTCAATCTTTTTGAGAGTAACACTTTCTTTCAAACAAAAGCACAGCAAAAAGTCTCTTGGAAACATTCTCGGTCTACATATTGTCATCAGCTTGATCTTATTCTTGCTACACGAATCTGCTGCAGAAAGCTGAGAATTGCAAAAGATCTGCATTTGCCGAAACACGATTTAAACTCATGGTCCAAATAAAGATCGGACTAACCACTGTTTCAAAGCAAAACGTCTGAGATGACTGCTGTTTTGCCGAGAAACGGTCAGCATTCTTGAAGTTCAAAGCTATAACGACAGATGTAAACTTACGACTTCTAATAGCAGCGAGAAATAAAGTCCAATAGACGGCAGGACTATGTGCAAATGAATATTGGACTGAAATTAGACTCATTATCCAGAAAGATGCGGATACTTAAAATCTTCAAGCTATGTATGATGGGATCAAGAGAGCAATTTGTCCAACTAAACTTAAATGGCTATCATTAAGTTTATATCTTGTAATCCGATTGTCGACACAACTCAGCAGATGGAAAGATGCTTAGTGCACTTCTCTCTTTCTAATCTAGTGACAGTACGATTCAACGCATTTACTAGTTAATGTTGAGCGGTTGCCAACCCTTGAACATCTGGATACTCTCTCTTAACGAGCTCAATGATCAACCGATGGCTTAGCGAATTGGAAGGCCCCTGGTGACGACGGAATTCTACCTGATCTCAGCACATGCTGTAGAACAGCATTATTACAGATTCTTCATGATTGACTTCTTCAGTGTTGGTAGGCGGAGTGTGTCCTACAAAAGATGCGAGACACGAATGTTATCACGCTATTTAAGAATAATGGTGATTAAGGCGACTGCAACAATTACAGAGGAATCTACCTTCTGAATGTTGTAGCCCAATTATTTTCACAATTTTACAGATCCGTCTACAAGTTTTCGCTGATAGAGCTTAATCCGAATATCAAGGTTGCTTCCGAGGGGCAGGATTAAACGGGGACATGATCTTCTCCTTGAGGCAACTTCGATAAATGTATCGGGAACAACGCATGCCATTATATCCTGTTTTTATTGATTTCACAAAGGCATTCGACTACGTCAGCACGGAGAGTATTTTCAAAATACATGATCTGAGAGACTAAGCCACAAAACTGCTCCGACACTGTATTTCGTTCCTCTCTGCATGAAGGGTTCAGTCCGATTCAACGGTTTCAGTACAGATGGCTTTAAAATTCGCGCTCCAGCGCTTTTCGGTATTTACTTTCCTCTTTTTCTGATCCACACTTTTGAGACGAGAGCAAAACGCATTTACCTACGCACGCGAAATTATTGCAAGCTATTCAACCTAAACCGGTTGAGAGCACAAACAAAGGCACGGGATATGTTATACGTGACTTGCTGTTTGCAGACGATGCAGAGATTATGGCTCCCCAAGAATACCCCCAGTCATTAATGGACTGTTTTGCGTCATCATGCAAAGACTTTAAGCTAATAATCAGCACGAGCAGGACCAAAGTCCTTGGTCAATGGATTTTATCGCCTTCATTCGTCACTGTTGGAAACTGTCAGCTTGAACTAGTACATCATTTATTATATCTTGATTCAACCATTGCGGATAACCTCTCGCTAGACACGGAGATTGATAAGCGGATTGGCCGAGCAGCAGTCATTTTGTCCCGATTGAACTCTCGTGTTTGGGGTAACCGCCAGCTGACTGTATAGACAAAGAGGATGGTATACAACGCGTGCGCACATAATGCATTACGCATGACAGTGAAAACTGGACCGCCCAAGCAAAACACGAACGGAAGCTGGATGCTTTCCATCTAAGAAGCATCTGTCGTATCTCGAACATATTGTGTATAAACAAATTGACTAATGCTGAAGTGCTTTAAAAATCTGGTCTATAGAGCATGTTCACACTACTACGACAGCGCCGCCTGTAGAGGATTAGTCACTACTATATGGTTATTTGAATTCAGGAACTCGTCCATTGGACAGAAGGAATCGCGGTGCAAATACGTTTGGAAAAAAGGTGTGAAAACTCTTGTCATCGACTCCGCGAGTTAGGAAGGACTTGCTCTTGACCACTTACATAAGATACATTGTGTGAAGCATCGTCTTCAATCTGATGAAAAACAGATACATCTCTTGGCTTTTGAACGCAAATCACGCCGCCGGTGTGCGATTGAAGCTGATCGACCGGGGTCTGCCTATCTTTGCAAGGGCTGCGGGGAGATTGTTCCTCCCGAGTCGAACTGTTTTGTAATCCGAAAATCTGTGGAACATGAATCAAATCATGCGATGGTGATGTACATCCACGGTCGACATCGACTGAAGGAGGCCAACAACTAGCACAACCACCCGGTGGTGTAAATTTTTGTCGCAGAAAACTAAAATAGCTTCTATTCAAATGTTTTAGTCATTGGAAATCTCGTGTCTCTGTAATTTACAGAGATTCGTTTCATTCCCCATTTTTCCGAACACAACATCAATGGAACTTTAACGGAACTAGGAAGAAATGTTTTGAACATAGTTTCGATGTCTCGTATATCTGCCGTGCATGTGTTTTGTATTCATAAGCCAATAACAAAATTGTCGTGCGCAAGTACATATTGGTTTTAAAAAAGTGGGTGGCTGGGTTACAGAAAGCAAACGAATACCTGCGCCAAGTAGGTAAATTTGTAGCGAAAAATTAGTAATTGATTGTCATGTTTGGATGTACCTCGGTGTGTTAATAGTACTCAGCAAATAGAATGTTGTGCATGTGCGTATTAGTAACTAACCCAGCTATCAGAATACAGATCATTTATATACTGAGCGCGACGTGTTTGTCGCCCAACCAACACATTGCAGAACTTTCATTCTCCCGTATACAGTTGAAATTTTTGATCAAAATTCGTATTATTTGTGTTCTTCTGAGGTTCGTGACTTTGCGGTTCTTTGGTCAACATTGTTAACCCACATGCGTCGAAGATAACATCCAAAGTAATGCTAGTGGAATCTAAGGATTCCGATTGATAATCGCTTTATACATGACGTATTTGAATTCGCTGACGAACCTATGTGCCATCTTTTAAAATAGAAAACCTGGAGTCGTTTCAAACAACAACAACAAAAAAAGCAGCTTTTATTGATTCCCAGAACAGAAAATGTTTACCTACGCACCCGAAATGTTTGAGTGAACAAACAGAGGTACGTGTTATATTAAACTGTAAACAGTTAATTGCAAGAGATGCAGCCACTTTTGATCGCTGCCTAGAGCAACTTCAGTCGCTAATGGAATTCGACAAATCATCGTCCACAAATCTTGATCATGCCGATGAATCCGGAAAATTTCTAACCAGGCTAATATTCTGCCAGCGATTCCACAAATATCCAGCTTCTGCAAGATAACAATGTGAATGGAGCAGTCATCGGCTTTCGATATAACCATGCAGGATACATGGATGGTATCCCAAAATTCTACTACTCGAGTCCAATCGTCAAGGGTAAGGAGAAAGTTTGAGAGGCAGAAATATCCCTTCATGTAAACCGTGTTGCAATCCAGATAATACCCAATTTTATTTGAAGTGTGTGCTCATTTTTTCGACAAGATCAATTCGAGCACCTTGGAAACGAAAATTGCTTTCAGCTCAGAAACCACATAAGCTCATTTGGGCAAAACTTGTGATATGGCTCGGATGAAAGAAGAAATAACCGATCGACCTGCTTTGTTTCCTACCATTGACGATGTAGCCCGAGTCGGAGAATTGTCAATTCACCAAACTACTTCAAATTCGAAGAAAATATGCAGTTGAACCCAGACATATTGAGTGAATGATCCAGTATGCTCGGCGCGTAATGTCGAGTGCAATAAATCTGGTAAACTGGGTTATGATGCCGTCGTGTGTCGATCCAAATTTGTGAGATTCGTCGCTGAAACTAAACGAACGACAGCCTATGAAAATAACACACACACGATGACGGATTACTCTGTAAAATAAAAGGATATAGCAGTGAGTCCCCTATTATCTCTACTCTTGAAGCTGACTTACCTTCCCTTGATGTTCGAAAAGTACGATTAGGCTCATATTGTACGGATACATTTGTTTATATGTGTTGGAATTTACCACCTCTTAATCATTTTTGGTTATATTTCTTGTGAATTTTGTTATTCAAACACTGTACAATTCACTTGTTTCCCACTGCATTTGTTTTACCTTTTCGATTTGAATATATTAACTATATTTTTCTTGGGTCATTTTTCCGTTTAGACTCGCGTGCGCAACACGATACGTGCTCGATATTCCTTCGACAATGACCCGGATTTACTGCCCAGTTACCCTTAATAATTGAGGTGATTTTACAATATTTTGATTGCATCAATACAGTACCGCATTTGTTGACAAATCCTCTTTGGGTTCTGATTTCCCCGTGGATTTTGCGCGTCACTCAACATGGGATGTTTCCTCGTTTCCTCAATTACAATCAAAAGTATGTAACTTTACTCCGTCTCCCCCATAGGAATAATTTCATATAGCATTTATGAGCTGTATTTTAGAAACGTATCGATACTCCCTAAATGTTTTAACATTAAAATTTATTCAGTTTCGCCTCTTTACTAACCGGAATACGTGCTACTCGATCTGAGTATCGAAAATTGTGGCTATGTCGAAACTGTGGTATAGATAACCAAGCTGAATTCGAATTCACTGCTGGGCAAAAACGCAATGATTGGTTACGCAGTATTGCAATAAATAAAACGAATGCCCAACACAGTTGTTTCGTAAAATTGTGCAATTCAGTTTCAAAGCCTTACTTAGATATTGTTGGCTGTTTTCCGGAATGACAAATCGGATTTGGCTCTAACCAGTGGAAGCGTCAATTCAAGCAGTTGCATATGCTATGCGCCCACGGTCAAATATCGCGGTGAAGTTAATTGGACCGTTTGCGACGGCATCCATCAAAAAACGAATTATTCTTGTTGCTACCTAATGTTAAACCGAATGGCATGAGTTGGAGATGGTACTCCACATTTGCTGACCAGGTGGTTGGAACATGTTTTCTCCCGGCTTAGCTTTCCTGAAAAAATCTTTACTGATATTGATCTTCAATTTACCAGCTGAATTTTAAAATCATTTTTTTCAGAAAATGCCATATGAAATGCATACATTGCACGTTAAAATCACTCTGCCAGTGGTATGGTGAAACGATTTAATCGATAACTAAAAGAAAGCTTACACGGTTTACAACGAACGGGAGATGATTAAAAAGACGCATATATCAGCATGCTATTTTCCGATAGAACGTGCCAACATCATGCTACAGGCGAAAACCCGTCTGAATTACTGTATCGCAGACAGATCAGAACAAAACTAAATGCAACACATCAGTTGTCCCTCAATCACACAGGTTGGGAGTTGCACAGAAAAGATGCGTATTATGCTCCAAATTCAAAACAGTTATACTTTACAGATGTAAGCAGTGATATTCATTTTCACCGAGAGGATGATACTGTCACGAAAGACATGGAGATTTCCGGAAAGTCTGTCTGTACTCCTGTGACATAAAAACACGGAAGAATAATACAATTACCTTTTATTCGTTTTCAATGTTTGGACGAATACAATCGTGTTTATCACCTGCCTGCGTGTTCTTACTGCTTTATAACAATCATAAATTGAAGTAGTGTTAATATTCATCGTGCTTTGTGACTTCGAGGATAAATCCTCATTTGCAAATTCAAATTTAGCTTCATCGTGTTTAAATGGTTATAAACGAAATAGTAAGTACTTTAAACCGTGCCTGTTAAACAATTATTCGGTCTTTATTCGTGATTTCACCAAACGATTTTCGCATCCTTCTCACAACACACGTTAGACAAATTTTCGGATTATTGCAAACAAGCAAATATGAAAAATATTAGGATTTATGTTAGCAGCTGGAATAAACGCATAGTCGGTAGAAATACCGAGTACCGTAGATGAAAATTGCGTTATTTTTATTTGATTTTGTCTTATATGTTACTAGTCCCAAAATTCTCGCAGTCTCTGACTGACTGTACGTCGCCCATAGCCAGGTTTTTGGTTCAATATTTACCATTAATTTTGATTCATAAGCCTCGTTGTCAATGTCGAAAATGCACAACATAGAAATTACGGTGAAGTAATTCGAGGACATCTTTCCGCTTTTCCAATGGTTAACACGAGGTTACAGTCTCAAGCAAATTAAACAGCATACAAAATTGGAATATGAAACGCTCTTCTTTAGCATCCCTGTACTATACTCGTGGAATTCACTTCTCGAAGAACTAGTCACGAAAGCTTCAGTGGCTCCGTTTCAACTTGGGCTGGACGAAAGGTGCGAGGTGCCCATTACGAACCAATACCTATTGGAATATAAACCCCCATTTTTCCGACTAAAGATAACAAAAATATTTTGTAAATATTTTTGAAACACTAAGAAAGCGTTTCTTGTGTCAGTTTTCTCTTTATGTTAAAATTGATTGACACTACTGCCTCGGTGCTTAGAGAATCTTAATGGAAGCTCTTTAATTCTTGCTTGAAAATGGGAGTTGTTCCTAGTTACTGGAAAGAAGACATAATCGTAAAAATACACGAGGGTGGTTGCAAGTTAAATCTTGGTAACTAAAAAACAAAAAACAACCTACTTGACGTGACGTGCGGTTGGATTAATTTTGACCTCCGATATTTTTAGATATAACTTTCTTAGTTTTCATCCGATCGGTTTGATTTTGCGATATCTATCTGGAAGCTTGCTACGTCGGATCTATTCATACAAGAATCATCCATCTGCGACGTGTCGTTCTTTGTGTGTGTCAACCGTGGATTTTTTTACAGTTCGTTCGTTTATTTGAATCGCTTTCATGCTGCTGCTGTTTAATTAACCAATCGGTGTTTACCACTGTCGAAAACTACTAGGAGAAATACACAACGTGAAATCAAATTCAAGCCAAAAATCTCAAAGGGAATCTGGCAAATTAGCGGCAAAATCGGGTGACGAAATATCCCTACAACCCGTCACTTTCCGTCAACTCCGCACAATACCACAAAAACCAACCGCAGTTGTATCGATTTTTGTGACTGATTTGTACTTTTAGTTGACTCCGTTAACATGAAACGATCTGATTTTCGCGAAACGTGCGTCGTCTGCACGAAAGTCGTCAGTGGTAAGGTCAAATCTGTCACGTGTCAAAACTGTTCCCACAAATGTCACGCAAAATGTGACAAATCATTGACCCCGGAGGCGTTAGTGATCATGAATGATGAAAACATGCATGGTGTATGCTACCTGTGCAAAAGTTGTCAAGCTAAACCAAACGCAGATTTAACTGCTCGAACAAGTGTTTCGCAAAGCAACCTGGATGATCGGATGCTGAGCGTAAAGCTTATCATACAAATGTTAAAGAGATCAGTAGAGACTCTGGTAACCGCTCAACATTCTCAGTTTTTCAGTATATTTTTTGATAAATCGGAAACCACTAAGGGTTAAACCAGTCAGATAAACGCTAAATCTTCGGAGATCTTTCAACACGGAGGTTCAGCTGTTGTAAATGTGCCGGAGTGTCTTGAGGAGCGTTCTTTTCATCAAAAGAGCACCTTTACAAATGCGACTGTTAAAGGCCTGTTTGCACAAAACATCCCTGGTCCGCAAAAAGATACGGAGCAAAAGCCACCTGCTCAACTGAAGGTTCATCGAAAACCCTCAGGTTCAAAACCAAAAGTCAGGGTGCAAAATAATCCCAAAGTTGACATGATAAATATTCGATCTAAGGCAGTTGAAACATCCAGCAATCAGTGAAAGCGCCAAACACAGTGTACATTCAGTCCATGGTCTAAGCATGAGTTGCACCAACGTAAAGGAAACAAGTGCCACCTTACTACATGACAGGCTAAAGTACGATAAAGAAGAATAGAAAACGTTGTGCAACAACATGAACTTGAAGCCAGTTGAACCACCATCATTGATACGACTAAATCGTAAACCTACTTCTTCAAATATAGACCAGCCAGGATTGCTTAGAATCACGGTTCACTCTGAAAGGGATCTTGGAAACATCTTGCTATTCGCTTTTCTCCCGCGCAACGAGCGTTCAGAGACCACTGCGAGGATCTTCGCTGATAAGCCCTGGTGGGAAAGGGCCCGAAAGGACAAGCAACAAGAACAAACAAAACATAGGGATGATCGAATTATAATCCTTTTGGGAGTTCCAGAATCTAATGAAGCAACTAATAAAGCGGTGCAGCGCAAACACGATCAGTTACAATGAAGATTCCTCAGTAATATACTTGCTTTGCACGATGTAGCTGTGACGGACACGTTCTGCATCCCCAAATCTCCGAATTATAAGGGCATTGGTCCTAAGCCCCTTAAAATAACGTTCTTGCGTAAAGAGATGTTGAACACGGTCCAAATTCGTTAGGAAAATGGCCGCAGAATAATCCTACGGGTAATTAGACTAAGTGCATCAAAACACCATATTGGAAAGATGGATGCACCACTTAGTTCAATAGAAAGACTAACAAGTCAATCAGTTGTTGACGTGTCAGAAACAAATTCAGCCGGTACGATAGATCGCTGTATTCCAACAGTACAATCTTATAGCGATTAAGCATCCCTGCAAGCAAAAACCCTTCAGTTACCGAATCTGGAGGAGTCGGCCTAACAGATATTCTGCACTCCACTAGCCTTCTCCCCCACACCCCATCCTTGAGAATAACAACTATGAAAAGCACCTACACCGACGCACAATGTCTCGGAAACGAAATAGGTGAACTGCGTGCAGTTTTTATGAGATGTTCACCAGACATCATCGCCGTAACGGAAACGTGGCTACAGACTCAGCAAACAGATATTGAACTAGAATTACCAGGAATGTCACTTATTCGTCATGACCGTGAAACCAGAGGAGGAGGAGTAGCTTTGTATTATAGCCAAAACCTTCTGTGCCGTGAGATTACGGATCCAGACATCGTGTTACTGGATACACTCTGGTGCTCAATCCGACTAGCTAACGGCAAAGACTGTGTTTTGGGAGTAGTATATCGCCCACCGTCTGCACAGGAAACTTACAATCTGGCCCTACTGGATAAAATTCGCATGGTTACTTCCAGATACACTTGTGGATTTTTGATTATGGGTGACTTCAATTTACCGAATCTGCAGAGCAGCACCATTTACCCAGAACACTCCCTCGAGCGCGCATTCAGTGAGTTGTTTGACGATATTCCTCTTTATAACCACATTACATGTAATACCCGATACCGCGGAAACGATTTACCCTCACTCTTAGATCTCGTTCTGACAAGCAATGAACATGACATTGATAACGTTGCTTACGAAAGTCCACTGGGACTAAGTGATCACGTCGTCATCCAGTTTGACTATCTGTTTGAAGCTGTAAGAACAAATGATGCCCGTAAAAGAGTTAGGCGGATCAACACTATGGCGTTGAGTGATGCTCTGAAAAACACGTTTAACTGCCAACCGGAAACCAGCAACGTACATGAGTTTTGGATATGGCTAATATCTAATCTCAAAAGTTCAATCGAAGTGAGCTCCGAATCTGTCCTCAGGAACAGTCTACTTACATGTGTGACCACGTCACACAGACAACGAAATCGATCGTTCAAGCTGTGACTGCGACTATTGTTCACCCGACGACGACACGGAACCAACTTGACCCCTGCGCCAAGGGCCAGTATCCGCCTAACGTAACCACGGTCACGGCCGATTTAGCTGTTTGGACGCATCCCGAAACGCAAAATTGTACCGAAGTCACGTGCAGAGCGTGTGAACAAACGTCAAGTCATTACGTGTTTTCTGTCTATTGGTAGGATCCATGGTAAATGTGACCGTAATTTAGCCCACTAAAGGAAGTTGATACTAAGTGCATTGGTGTGACAAAAAGCAAAATAGCAGGTGTACTTTATGTTAATGTTAAATTAAGAAGCCGAACTCGTAACTGGTCAACGTTGCTTGGCGACATCATCGGCAAAACCCATCACCCGAGACCTGGGAAACATTCCGTTTACTGCGGAACAAAGTGAACAAATTTGTCATCCAAGACAAGTTGTGCTTCCAAGAAGTGATATCAAGCATGATGGAGCGAAACCACAAAATACTATATCGCATGGTTAACGATCTAGATAAGGTGAAAACCTGGAGTAGCGTCCGTGAACACATCAGCTGGACTAACAACAACTGCAGCAGTAACTGCTGATGCCTTTTGCCACGTTTTATTCATCGGTATTCAACCTGATAGAACATGCAAAAAAGCCCAAATCCAACGCTTTCAAACACGGTTGCCCTAAGTGAAATAAGTGGCACTATGAAACGCGTCCTCCAAGGTTTATTTATTCCTAAAACCGGAAAGTCTCCTGGGGTCGACGGAATAACCCCGAAAATATTGAAGCAATTTGTTAGTTTGCTATACAAACCACTCACTTACTTGTTCGAGCAAACACTGGCAAGCGGTGTGATTCCTACAGATTGGAAACGAGGAATAATTTCTCCAATTTACAAAGGTGAAAATCGCTCCGATGTTTCAAATTACCGACCCGTTACCCTGTTACCAGTGATTTCAAAATTACTTGAGCGATTTATTGTTGACGATCTAATGAAACGTTTCGAGAATAATCATTTGATTTCGAGGAACCAGCATGGATTCAGACGAAATTATTTCTGCTTGTCTAATTTACTGGTAACGCTAGATGATTGGACAAAATCGGTAGATAAAGGACAAGCAATACATGCGTGCTACTCAGATATATCGAAAGCATTCAATCGTGTTGACCATCCACTACTACTGCAGAAGCTTAAAAGGTTTGGTATAACTGGAAAGTTGTTAAATTGGCTAAATGACTACCTAACAAATCACACTAACCAGGTACGTGTTGATGATGCATTATCCAAACCAATCGCAGCAAAAAGCGGAGTTCCTCAAGGTTCAGTCCTTGGTCCGATCCTCTTTCTGGTTTATGTCAATAAAGTAACGGAAATTGTTCGATGTAACATTTCGTTATTTGCGGACGACATAAAATTTTGGCGCAGCGTTTGTAGTCCAAAAGACTGTCTGCTATTACAAAAGGATCTTGATACGCTTTACAGCTGGTATTTGAAGAACAAACTTCCGTTTAACTTTAACAAATGCAGGATCATGAATGTAGGAAATAGAGTAGAGTTCACATGTCACATAGGTTCCCATGTCCTTGTAAATTGCTGTGAAGAAAAAGATTTGGGTGTCTGGATATGCTCCAGTTTAAAAACATCACTTCAAACTAATACTGCTTTTAAAAAAGCAACACGTGTTCTAAATCTACTCAAACGGGTATTTGGGAAATTTTCGTCCAAGATATTCCCAAGGATCATGAATACATACTTGAGACCAGTCATGGAATACGGTGTGCAGTCATGGTCTCCGTGGCTCAAGAGGGATATAGAACTTATGCAGCGAATCTATCACCGCTCAATAAAACTAGTTCCCAGCATCTGAAACAAACCATATGAAGAAAGTATAGCTCAACTGAATCTGTTTGATTTTCCCTATCGACAAATCAGGGGAGACCTAATCTTACTTTACAAAAAATTCCATACCCCGAACCATCCCTTACAGGATTTATTCACGACAAGGGATACGAGAAATAATCAGACCCATGAACATGTGCTGGTCATACCCCATTTACGCCTGAACTGTAGAAGGTATTTTTATTGCATTATTCGTTTCCAGAAGACTTATGTACTGTTTAATCTATGTTCTTATATTGTTTATACACTTAAATTTCAATTTTTACCATCCTATGGTTGTTGTTAAGCATGTTGCTTTTTAGACCATTAAAAACCTGAAACCTTGAATATAGACCTGTCAGCCTGACTAGCATCCTCTCAAAAGTATTAGAAAACTGCTGCTTCACAAAATCTATCAGCATCTTCGTCGGCAATCCCTACTGAGTGTAAATCAGCATAGATTTCTTAAGGGTAGATCCTGTCTGACTAACCTTCTTAGTATTCTCAACACTGCCACTAAAAGGATGGATGCAGGGAAGCCTGTCTAAGCCCTCTACCTAAACTTCAGCCATGATTTCGATTCCGTAAATCACCGCCTTCTATAGATTGAGCTAGCAGCAAAAGGCATACAGGGTAGTCTACTTGCTTCGATAAAGGCCTTCCTAACAGGTAGGACATTTAGAGTTCAGGTAGGATCTACGCTGTCGAACAAAACCGACGTGATCAGTGGGGTACCTCAAGGCTCGGTACACGGTCCTCTACTATTCCTGATTTTCATTGATGATTTGTCATCTGCATTGAAGTGCCCATGCTTCATTTTCGCGAATGATGTGAAATTCATTGGAAAAACGGATAAAGATACCCTAGTGCACGACCTTGAAGGGGTCATAAACTGGTCATATCAGTGGGACCTCCCGCTGAACCTTAGTAAGAGCCAACTCTTGTCAGCGCTGGTTGATAAGATTTCAGTCCAGGTTTCGGGAAATTCGCTCAGTGTTAACGCCACACAGCGTGTTAATTATTTGGGTGTACTAGATAGGACTGACTTCGAATAGGAGGACCAATCCGCCGCTGCAGATCAAGGTGCTCGCAAAGTGCTCTTTCGGCTGAGATCCGTGCTATCCAGAAAAAGACCCGATGGATTCCAGCCCCTTTACGAGGCATTGGTTCGGCCGCATTTAGAATATTGTGTCAAGAAGTGGTGCTTTTACTACAAGAAGGATATCGTTCGACTCGCATGATTGAGGGTCTCTCGATCTTTTCTCCCTTAGGCGCCGTCGTTTAGGAGGTGACTTAATTGAAACCTCTAAGCTCTTGGAGGGTTTAAGTGGCGTGCCAATGAACGACTTATTTTCCTTAAGTCCCGAGCTGAGCACCCGGTTCCATTACCTTGAAATGGCTAAGAAATGAGGATAACTAGACTTTAGGAAACACGTTTTCAGACTTTGGGTTTGTAGCGGAAAAGATACCAATGTAGAATACAAACAACACGATAAAACATAAACAAAATATGACAATGAAAACTCACGGACAGTGAAGAAGTATATTCCACTACACACAAAATAATCCGCTCCGAATAAATCCAAGACGGACAACGAGTGATGAGAAAAGGTCCGGAGACAGCTGAAAAGGAGCTCGACTCCGTTAGAACAGTCAACACAGAACAGTCAGCACAGAACAGTCGACTAGCACAACGAGGCAGAACGAACGACGCGCGGTTGGACGGAAAAGTGTATATTCAAATTTTATGCGGTTGCAGTTTAGTAAAACAACGATACAAAATGTATGAAAATGTGAAACGTTACAGAGCTGCCCCCCTAGAGCGTTGGTCGGATCGACCAACGATCGAAAAATCAGGGAATAAACTCTGCTAACCGGGAGGGGAAAGAGAAACAGCGCCCAGAACGCGTGCGAGAAACTGTAGGTTGAGTATTGTCGGTTGGTTGGGAGAGGGAAACAGGGTCCTCGGTCATTGGCTGGGTCGGAGTGGTTGACGGGAATACCACATTAGAGTCATTCGAAGAGGGTTGTCCGTATGAGGAATCGATATAGGCTGGCTTTAACCTGTCGATGCTGACGGAATCTCGTGTTCCGTTTCTGTCCAGGACAAAATGTTTCGGCTTGCGCACCAAAACTTTGAAGGGACCGTCGTAGGGCGGCTGTAGGGGCTTCCGCACGGCGTCGAAATGAACAAAAACGTATGGGCAGGTTGAGAGGTCAGGATGAACTTGGGCGGGACGGTTGTTCGGGCGCGTTGGGACGGGACGAACAGACTTGAATTGCTCCTTCAATCTCGCGGCGTATGAGGAAACATCGAGCTTATCGGTGTGGCGGGAGTCAAGAGTCATCTCGCCAAGCAGTCGTAGTGCGGTACCAAAAACAAGTTCCGAGGGACAGCATCCGGCATCCTCCTTGACCGTGTTCCTGATTGCCAACAGAATGATGGGTAGCCGTTCAGACCAATGCACACTGGACGAGGAAGTGGTGATGGAAGCTTTCAATTGACGGTGGAACCGTTCGACTAATCCATTTGCCGCGGGGTGGTATGCCGTCGTACACATGTGTGTTGATCCGATCATTCGGCTAACATCCCGAAACAATGCAGAGGTGAATTGAGATCCTCTGTCTGTGGTGATAGTAGCCGGAACGCCAAAGATAGATATCCATGAATGAACAAACGTCTGAGCAACAGTCTCTGATGAAATATCACACATAGGCGTGGCAACAGGCCAACGCGCGAATCGATCCACACACGTCAAAATGTAGGTGTAACCCTTGGATGGCGGTAAGGGACCTACAATGTCCAGGTGCACATGTTTGAAACGCGCGTCAGGTTGGGGGAATGTGGCAAGGGCAGCACGGGTGTGCTTATGAATCTTGCCCTTTTGACACGTAACACAGTGTTTTGCCCATTGGCGAATATCTTTCCGTACGTTGTGCCATACGAAACTTTCGGTAATAAGACGTACCGTTGAGCGTATGCTCGGATGGGATAATCCATGAAAATGATCAAAAATAATTCGGCGGTGAGATTGTGGAACAAATGGTCGCGGCTTGCCGGTAGAAATGTCACAATGGATATGAGCGTCACAGTTTAGGAGGGGTAAACATGAAAATCGAAGGAAAGGGTTGTTTGTGATGACGGAAAATTCAGGATCAGCTTCCTGATGCCGGGCAAGATCCTGTAGGTCCACAGATGGTCGATCGACTTGGTGTAAATCCGTGCGAGAGAATGCGTCAGCAACAACATTACTGCTACCATCGATAAAGCGAATATCGTCGGTGAACTGCAATATGTAGTCCAACTGACGGATTTCTCGAGGAGAGTGACGATTCGCAGAGGTGCGAGCTGCATAAACGAGGGACTTGTGATCAGTATAGATGGTAAATTGACGTCCTTCCAAAAAGTGCCGGAAGTGTTTGATCGCCAAGTACACAGCGAGAAGTTCTCTGCCAAATGTACTGTACCTCGTCTGTGTTGGTTGCAACTTCTTCGAAAAAAAGGAAAGTGGTTGAGCATCGCAGCCGATCAACTGTTGTAGAACTGCACCCACTGCAACAGAAGAAGCATCTGTTTTGAGCACAAGGCGGGCACTGTTTGTGGTATCCAAGTGGCTCAAGGACGTAACTGTTGACAACTCCTTCTTCACGGCGACAAAAGCGGCCTCCGCTTCAACTGTCAACACGAGTTTCTTTGGATTTCCTCGTAGTAAATCAGTTAAGGGTTGTAACAATTGGGCACAATTGGGGATGAACCGACCGTAATAATTGATGACCCAAGAAAACGACGAAGGCTCTTGATGGATTGGGGTAAAGGATATTCCACGACAGATTGGGTTTTGTCGGGTAACGGGCTAATACCATGGGAGTCGATTTGATGACCAAGGAATTGGACACTGGTTTGAACAAAGACACACTTTTCGGGATTAATAGTGATTCCGTAATTGTCGAGACGTTCAAAAACAACGCGTAAATGTTTTTTGTGCTCCTCTGCAGTGGTACTGGCGATGAGGACGTCGTCGATATATACAAAAACGAAATCTAATCCACGAAAAATTTGGTCCATAAATCGCTGGAAGGACTGAGCTGCATTGCGAAGTCCAAATGGCATTCGGAGAAATTCGAAGAGACCAAATGGGGTAATGACAGCTGTCTTGGCGATATCCTCCTCGGCCATTGGTATCTGATGGTAGGCCCGTACCAAATCCAATTTTGAGTGAAACTGCTTTCCACGGAGATGCAGGGAAAAATCGTGGATATGTGGAATAGGGTACCTATCGGGTATGGTGATGGCGTTGAGTGCACGATAGTCACCACAAGGTCTCCAGTCGCCATTTTTCTTTGCAACCAAATGCAGCGGCGAGGCCCATTGACTATCGGATGTCCGAATTATGCCAAGGGTTACCATATGTTGGAATTCGTTTTTAGCTGCGTGAAGTTTGTCTGGCGGGAGCCGACGGGTCTTGGCAAAAACTGGTCGTCCTTTGGTGACGATGTGATGTCGAACCAGGTGCTTGGGGTTGGTCGCTGCAGTTGAGGGGTGCACCAGCGAAGGGAAATCCGTGACGAGGGAAGAGAACTAATCAGAATCGGGAAGGCACACACGTAAGTTCATAGAATTAAGTGCAACGGTTGTACAAGATACGTGAAGTGAAGTAATCTTATCTTGCAATTGGCGTCGCTTAATATAAACAACTAAATCAAACTGCGCAAGAAAATCAACACCAAGGATTGGTTGTTTGACATCGGCAATAATAAAAAGAAAAGGGAACTGCCGGCGGAGTCCGAAGTCTAGGTTTAGAAACTTCTGACCATACGTGGCAATTTTCGTTTGGTTAGCCGCCTGGAGACAAATTCCTGTAGCTTGAAGGTGGCGTTTTTCTGCAGATCGAGGTAGAACGCTCACCTCAGCACCGGTGTCGACGAGAAAATTCTAATGAGAATTCCGATCAGTGACATACAAGAGGCGACTAACGGGTTGGCCAGCGACAGTCGTCGCCACTACTGGCTGGCGCTTGCGTTTCCCTGTTTAGAGAATGCGCCAGACTTGGGGTATTTGCAACCGGGGCGACAGTAACGCGCATCGTCACCGAAACGTCGATGAAAATAACAAATCTGATTGCGGTGTCGCGACGCACTGCGGTGTTGTGACGTACTGCGGTGTTGTGGCGCACTGCTGCGTCGTCTCGAATTGGAGTGAGTGCGGGTTTCAGCATGACGCGTCAGATTTGCTATAGAGAGTTCAATTCTGGATAGTCGTTCTGACAGACTTTCTGTGGATTTTAAGGGTTCATTGGGGATTAATGGCTTGGGTGTCTCAACTTGCTGGACGGTATGATATCCGTAATATTCGTTGATTTTATCCGCTATATCAGCAAGCTCATCCAACGTGGAACGGGTGGCAAAGGCTGCTAGGATGGACGCCATGCTTACAGGTAGACATTTCAACCATAATTGACGAATGATAGAGTCATCGACCTTTGAGTCCCCAACCAATGCGCGCATATGGTGAAGAAGCTGCGAGGGAGTGCGATCACCCAGCTGAACACTTGAGAGAAGCTGACGCAATCTGCCCTCTTCCGATATAGTGGTTCGCTTCAAAACAGCGGCCTTGAGTAGATCGTAAGGGGTTTCAGGAGGCATGACATCAATTACATCAAAAACATCTGCGACAATCGCAGTGGGGAGAGAATTCGAAGCATACAGATACATCGTGTCCTGTTTCGTAATTCCTCTGAGCCGAAATGTGTTTTTCATCAGACGAAACCATGCACGCGGATTAGTACCGTCAAAATTAGGAAAAGGGACAACAACAGCGTTAAGGTTGAGAGAGTTGGTAGAGACGTCAGATTCCATGATGAAAAAATTGATATAGGAGCGAAAGGAAATACAAATATCAGGCTCACCAATTTATGTAGCGGAAAAATAACAATGTAGAATACAAATAACACGATAAAATATAAACAAAATATGACAATGAAAACTCACGGACAGTGAAGAAGTATATTCCACTACAGGTTGTAACCTTCTGGAAGATTCTTCCATAGAACTATATCCTGCAGTACCGTTCTTGAGACTTAAGCCTGGTTTGGCAGTACCGCAATTATGGTAAGTTTTTTTCCTGAATACTCTCCCTTAATTGCTAAACACCCTTAGATGTTCCCTTTTTAGCGTAATCCCCGTAAATCAGTCTTCTTCTTCTTCTCTGAATAGACGGCAGGAGGACTACAGTCCGTTAAAGCCGCTTCACCTCCCGGGTCTCTGCTTTCTCAGAGTAGATTTCTCACGAGGAGTTACTGAGCTGGAATCGTAGGCGAATCGCGCAGGATAGCAGAAAGTTCACCGTCCAATATGCGTTTAAACTGCTCTTCGGTGACTGCCCCGATTGCATCAGCGGAGAGTGCATTACAAATATTGGCCACTCTGGTCGACAGAGTAAA
>JACCGJ010003583.1:0-14144 GCA_013407085.1 Atriophallophorus winterbourni
GGGGAGAGGTGCCTACACCTCTAATGGACTACATAACCGTTTCGTGAACGAGTAGAGCGACATCAGCACGGCAGCTTCCTTGCGGCTTTCACTGTCATGCATCATAACACGCTTTTCTCGTCACTCCGCTTGACAACATACAAGGTTAAGCAAACACTCCAAGAAGATGCTTAGTGCAAGACCGCCAGTGAACACGGTTTCGGGACATATCCTGAAGCGTAACTAACCACTGCGATATCTGATCGCGGGGACACCAGCCTGGAAGACGCGCTGCGCCTACTTTGGAAAGGTTACTATTAAGGGTTTTTAACTGCCTATGCGACATTGCTAGAGTTTGATTCCGTTCTCTCTAGCCGTCGGGTGAGCGGTTAATGTGTCAACTATCAGGAACGTCATGGTGATCTTGTCATCGATTTTATTGAGACCGTTACACGCAGTGCCACTGGACGTTTTGCTTACACCTGGGCTTTGTACGTGCTAGTACTGGTTCAAGGCAATTGACTGTACGTGCGCAACATATCCGCTTACTCCAGAGTTATCTCCGCCGATTCTCACGACAAGGTTCTCTTTGTGGACTATCCAGTCTAGTTGATTGATTTCATTTGTCTAAATCAGACGAAATTTGCTGTGACAACGAGCTTTCCCAAGCCATTCTTTTCCGCCTAGCTTGACTACGATTTCGAACGTTCCACGTTGAACCTACTCTTCTGATTCTGCTCAGTTTAAAGTTGAGCGTATAATCTCCCTTTTAATACTGTCTACTTCAATGGGAAATTATACTTTGCAGAGGTCTGATACCATAAATAATTTATTAACCCCATTTTAATCAGTTTGCATTAATTTGCTGTCCTGGCGCTTCACATTTCATCCAGTTTGTTCTTTCATTGATTGGATTTTATTACATCTGCTTTTCATTCACCCAACAGTCATCTTCATAGACAACATTACGCCCGTCGCATGTACCGAATGCCTAAATGCCATACAACCATGAAATAATAAAATCGTAGAATCAGGCAAAAGAACTATTCTCTATGCCTAATATTCAACTCCACAAATGACCCCACTCAATACCATTCCGCTCATAAAGATAAACAAGTAGTTTTATAAATGTCTGAAGCCTTGATTCTCCTGTCTCTCCTTGTCAGAAAAGCGTCCGACTTGTTACACTGACACTTCCCGTCATCGTTCCTAAAAACATTCTCTTTCCCCTTTATTTTATTTATATTTATTTCGAACCATTTCCAATCACTTTTCAGTTCAAAGCTGTGTATACCGTATTTGAAAAGAGCCGAGAATCCACACATCCTGACTCTAAGTCCACCGCTAAATCTGTCTCCCAAATGGTTCTCTAATCACTTGGCGTACACGATAGCCAAATACGGCATGTCCATGTGTGTGCTCGGAATGGCTAGGGAACTGCGTCCGTTCGGGGTTGCAGTCAATGCGCTATGGCCCCGTACCGCAATCTATACCGCGGCCACAAAGATGTTATTCGGTGGGGAAAAGTTTTCGGCCCAGTGTCGAAAACCCGAAATCATGGCAGACGCAGCGTACTCGATTTTGATTCGTTCCGCAAAAGAGGATGCCAACACGGGGAACTTCTTCGTCGATGAGAATGTGCTACGGGCAGACGGAGTGACAGATTTCGATCAGTATGCCGTCGTGCCTGGTAATTTTGACTTGTTACTGCGCGTTAAAGATAATTAATTAATAATTGATTAATTGTAGATAAATAGATAGATAGATAGATAGACAGCGAGATAGATAGATAGATAGATAAATAGCGAGATAGGTAGATAGATAGATAGATAGATAGATAGATAGATAGATAGATAGATAGATAGATGGATGGATTGATAGATAGATAGATAGATAGATAGATAGATAGATAGATAGATAGATAGATAGATAGATAGATAGATAGATAGATAGATAGATAGATAGATAGATAGATTAGTAGATAGATAGATAGATAGATATATAGATAGATCGATAGTTAGATAGATAGATACATTGATATCATCGATTGTTTGATTGGTTGGTGTTGTTCTCCCACGGTAAATTATTGATTATTTATTGTTGGATGGAAAATTGCTAGCGCTATTGGTAGATCATATGACGATAATTTATATTGAACTTTCGATCAAGGACGTATTCGCATCTACTGCCTCACCGGATTTCCCCAACATTTTACGTCACTCACACATTTTTGAATGATGAGGGTTTTTACCGCGCTAAAAATTGCTGCTACTATAGGTTACCTAACTGGACATCTCTTGCTAGATGGCTCATACGGGTACAAATTTGTGTGTTGTTTAAATTCAGGAAACCGCCTTGCACCTGACTTTTACTTGGACGAGAACACGACCTCAACAAACACTTCTTCTCACACGAGCAGTTCTTTATCGGTTAAACAAATATTCGAGAAGTTGGACAATATTCTCACCGAAGACATGGTCGAAAAGGTCGGCGCATCATTTCATTTCACTTTGTCGGGTAAGTGAACTGTTGTCACTCACTGAGACAATCAGCTGTTTTCGTGACAAACTTTAGTTGTTTTCCCTCCTTTTTCTTCGAAAATATTCACCTAGAATGCTTGATGTTCACCAAAAGTTCTTCAAGGGCGCTGAACCGCTGTCACGTTATCGAGACCTAGTCGGCAAATGATTAACTAATAATCGCAACGAGATTCTAGCGCGTTCTCGGGCGTGTGTATGTATGAAAGCATAGGCCTGATCCAGGCAAAGTCCCGCACAGTCAGAGACTGCACGTGGGCGAAGATACTGTCAGGTTACCCAGGCGCGACGTTGCTTGTACACGGATGTGCAATCGGGCATTGCTTCTGTGCTGTTCAGCACCATGCTAAATTGATTTGCCATAGTTACTGTGCTGCAACCATGCAGATACATACTGGAGTCCCACTGCTGTTTATATCTATCTAGGCCTGGGCAACCTGACAGTATCTTAGCCCACGTGCAGTTTCTGACTGTGCGGCACTTTTCCGTTGTATCGGTTAGAGGTGCTGCAATGTTATCCATAATCATTGGCCAACTAATAAGGGTTCAGACCTGATACCCGGACGAAAATTTCCCATAATCATTGTTTCCTGATTCTATCTTACTCTCATTAACCCAAGTAGCTCCATGATTTATTGATCGTTTGCATTAATCTGCGGTCAAGAACTGGTTTAAATCGTCGCTTTCGTTTTTTATTTGCATCATATTTTATTTGGTCTTCGTGGCACAACATCGCAGACACTGACTTTCCTGATTCCCGGCAGCGCTTCTTATCTTGTCCGTTTTATTAAATAGTTTCTCGTTTCTGCGCAGGCCAGTTTATGTAATCATTTTTTGACGCCAGATCCCATGGTGAAGCTTATTAAACGGATGTGCAATCATACAGTACTGCGCACCTAACGCCAGGCCAAACTGATTAGCCATCCGTATTGAGCTGCATGCTATTTCTCTTTTCGTTTCTCATATCTGTCAAGGCCTGGGCAATCTGACAGTATCTTATCCCATGTACAGTTTATGTTTATGCTGCACTTTACGGGGATCAGGCTTGCAATTTCATACATGGTGTAGAATAGTACCGTCAAGCGCATACGGATCCTGATCCTACTGTCTCTACATCATGAGTGCAAACAGCACGAAACCGGTCGTGGGGTGTGTGTGTGATGGAAATGCATGCAAATGAGCTTTTTAGTACCGTCAGTTATTTTTTGGATGAAGAGATTTTACACCTATGAATTTCAAGGTCACCTTACCGGTTATTAAGAAACAGAAAAGATATTTTCACGCGTTTCGCTTCACCGTACGACACAGAAAGACCATTTCGGCGTGTTGTCAACCAATAAACATACGTCCATCCTATGTAAAGTTCATTCTGTCTATTTTCCCAGGTGAACGTAGGGTAGAAATCGTTCTTCATGACATACTTCATGATTATGCTCTTTCTCACAAGCTCTGATCACGGATGCTGACATTTTTTTAAAGAAGGATACAATGCATTGAATGCCATTGTTGCATAGGGTTCGTACAACGAACCCCGATGTTCAAACACAGAATCACATAGTGATTCGTAGTCAAGCACTCAACCTTACTGTCTCCACCTGATGACGGCAAACAGCCATAAACCGGTAGTGGAGTGTAAGTGAGGGGAATGTCAGCGTCACATTACTCTGGTCATCCATATTTGCCTTGAGTGCTCGACCAGGAATCACAGTGTGATTTTGTGTTTCAACACCGTGGTTAGTTGTACGAACCCTATGTAACAATCGCATTCAAGTACAACCTTGTTTACCACATATCCACTGTTTCAAGGCTCACTGAACCTAATCTTACTGTCTCCACCTGATGACGGCAAACAGTCAGAAACCGGTAGTGGAGTGTAAGTGCGGGGGATGTGAGCAACACATCACTTTATGCATTATATTGTTCACTATTAATCAAATGTTTTAGTACACGCGGATCCTGATCGCACTCTCCCTACCTGATGAGCGTAAACAGCTTAAAACCGGTCATGGGTTGTATCCGACGGAAATGAATGCATATGAGCATTTTTTAATACCGCATCTACACGTGTGTAGTCTACAACCTGGTTGTTCCCAAAAGACATTAAAGCTTACAATGTCCTTGTAATACCTCTCACATACTCACTCTTAACTGTGCAGCCGCCTAATTTACCACGTGCCGCATCACTTATTTCTCTCTCTCTCTCACATCCAATAGCATTCACGTCTATCAACCCCCCTTCCCATTCAACGTGATTCGTTCCTCCTCCTCCCAGGTCCCGAACCAGGTGAATGGTTTATCGATCTACGCGCGGGAAAAGGATGCGTTGGTCCCGCGGATGCAGACCCGGCTGATTACGATTGCCGCTTCGCGATGACCAGCGACAAGTTCATCCAAATGTTTTATGGGCGCGTGATCCCGAGCAAAGCGTTCATGGCGGGAGAGATGGAAATCGAGGGCGATGTGTTTGCTGCTTTTAAATTGGAAAACCTCTTTATTTTGCTGAATAAACAATAATCGTACACTCAGGGATTGTGCTTTTATTTGCATTAGCTTTGCGATATATTTTATTATATTTTGGGCTAATTTTTGAAACATTCTCTTTGCGATTTGGTGTAAAAGATCATATTTATACAATAAACGCGATATCTTGTGCATTCTGAAACGGTCTTGACTTCGTAAGTTTTAATGACATTGTGGTATTAGTCTGTTGTTCTAGCAGTGCGACCAATTTTGTGAATATTTTGAAAAAGCTGCTACTAATAAGTAGGCACAACAAGCAAAAATGTAATTCATTCATTTTCATTCAGTCCTCTCCGTACCGGGTAGCACATGAGGCGAAGACAACTTCACGCCAGTGGTTCCGGTCTGTCGCTGCTTCCGTTGCTGTCTGCACCGTGAATCGTTGTGCATGTAGTTCGCGTTCCAACGTTCTGCGCCAAGTTTCCTTGGCCGTCCCCTTTTTCGTTTACCTTGCGGATGCCAGTGCATGGCTACCTTCGTATGCGAACTGGGATCCATCCTGCAGACATGACCGAACCACGGATCTGTTGTAATCGTTTCCGTAGCAATGTAGGTTTTACGGGATAGGGTTGCTAGCCTTAAGCCCAACCCTCCTCCTTTCTCAGACGGGCTTGGGACCGTCCTTGGCGGAGTTTTAAAAAAATGCACTTCATTCATTCATTTTCATTCAGTCCTCTCCGTGCCGGGCAAAAATGTACTATATATCCAATACCTCATTGTAGAGGGAGGGGGGAAAGAGATGGTATGGTATGGCATTAAAGCACAAGCCTGATCCAGGCAAAGTGCCGTACAGTCAAAGATTGCACGTCAGGTTGACCAGGCCTAGGCAGATATGAGGGGGAAATAAAAATGGTAGTGAGACTCCAGCGTGTTTCAGCATGCAGCTCACTACCGTTGGCCAATCAATTTAGCACGATGTTAACCGTACAGCATAGAAATGCTGCACGATTGCACATCCGTGCAGGGTTAGCAGATGTCGCACATCTGGCCAATTTTCACATTGCCATTTCATCGTTTCAACGATAGCCGCGTTTCACGCTAGCGCGCCGATTTTGTCTCGATTTATTCCTGAGGTCAACTCGTACAACGCTAATCGCACTCACCCACGAATCACACAACGTCTATAAGCAAAATACAAATAACGAATCACAAGCCTATGTTATACACGCCAAAAACAGAAATACAACAATTATCATCAAACGTGTCTGTGCTGGTTTTCACTTCGATCTGAATTGACAGTCGATTCTATGCCAACTTCATCGCACAAGGCTTGTTTGATCGACATTGACGAATTGCATATCGTTCGCTTTCGGCTGACGTTTTCCATCTTCTCATACCTCCCAAATTGTCGCTATGATCGTTCGAATGCAATCATTCCTAAACCCGATATAATACACGTTCGCAATTGTCGTCAAATTTTTCGGCACTTCTTCCTCTTGTGTTGTGCCGGAGGAAACAGTTCTACATATCAGTCGAAAGTTCGTGATTAGTTATCATCGTTAATGCTCTTTGCACCTTCACACTATGAAGTTTGACTTTCGTTGTGTGCACTGCATCTCGGTTAATCATAATCAGCTGGATATTTCTCCATGTAATGATCTCAAGGAAACATACCATATGTGGTTGAATTGGCGATCTTGTGTAAACATTATAATATATATATATAAAATACGATATTTGTTTTATGCAGAATATTGGTCTCACAAATTGCAATCGCAACACAAGTTTTTTAATCTAAGTAGATTTCCATCCGCGGTGGAATATGCGTAAGATACGATATTTTTGCATTATTGACTAATTTCAGTGTTCAATCGCATTCAATATTGCATATTAAAGTATTTTCTGCATGAAGTAGTTATGATTTAGACTCTCATTCGGTCAAGAGTAACACGAGAATGCCATGGGTAAATGATCAGTTTAAACAAGCGAATTATATTTTTACCGCTCACTTTGAACTTTCAATAAAGTTTTCACAACTATACATGTCATTCTGCTGCCATATTTACAACTTTTGCTTTGCAGTATATCCATGCGCTCTGTTCTGGCGTGTGCATGCCAATATTTTAGAAACCAGAAATTAATTTATGTATCTGTATTTGAAATCTGTGTTTCCTTGTAAGAGCCTTATTCAACATTGGCATGAAAGTATAAATTTGTGTATAGGAAATATATGTTGTGCCATGAAGCGATCTCCAATCAAACAATCTTAACACCGTTTGCCACTGGTACTATCAATCTCAACGGAATATTTGCTTTCTGTTGGACGGTGTTCCGAACTAATCTAAATCTAACTGTTAATAAAACGTATATATTTAACAAATTTGGCGATATATGGCAATCTCTAAGTGTAATAGTTGGAGCTTTTCACGTCATATGGTTGAAAGACGATTTATTCATAGATTTATTCATAGATTATATGCAGGTAAAAAGCTATGCTTTACAAGACCCACAAAAATGTACATCGGGTCGGATGGTAAAAAAATCAAAATATTGTTAGGTTATTGTCAAACATAAAAAACATACTTGTCCATGTGGATATCTACTGATTTCTTGAAAACTTCAATGGTTCCAGATTGGACCACATGAGTAGTTAAACTGTTCCACAATTGCACATTGCGAACGGAAAGTGCATATATGCGGCAGTTCAACCTGTTATGCTGTTGGTAAAGTTTCGATTGGTGACCTCGCAGATAGGTGTTATGGGAAAGATGAAACAAACGACTGCAAGGATGATTTGTTTGATTAAGCACTTTCCAAATGAATTTTAGTGCTCTCCGTTTCCGTCTGTATTGAGCCGAATGCAAATTCAATAATTCAAGTCGAGTTTCGTATGGATAATTTGACAGTCCCAGGACGAGTTTTGTCGCTCTGCGCTGTGGAGTTTCTAATAGCAGAATATCTTTTTTCAACCAAGGATCCCATGCCGGTATAGCATATTCAACATGAGGACGGATGTACGTTGAAATCAATTTGCAGGCAATATTGGGGTCAAACGAACCTAGGACTCTTCTAAGGAGACCCAAGTTGTTTCCAGCTTTGCAGGCAGCCAGTCGACATTGCATTGAGTTTCCTAAGTCTGATTGGATAATCACACCTAAATCTTTTCGGAGGAGACGGGTTTAATAACAGTGCGACCAAGATAATATTCTTTGCTGGACTTGCTGTTGAGAGACAATAGGCTGCATTTCGAAGCATTCAGGGGCATTTCGTTGTCTATGGACCAAGTGTGAATCATATCGAGATCCCGTTGCAGGTTCTGCGTGTCGTCTGTGGAGTTTATCTTGCGCCAAAGCTTTGCGTCATCAGCGAAAATAAGCACGGACGACTGTAATACAGTAGGCAAGTCGTTTATATATATTAAAAACAAAAGCGGTCCGAGGACTGATCCTTGTGGGACACCACGGGCAACTTTAATCGACTCGGATAGTTCGTTTTTGACTCTCACGTACATCTCACGAGATATCAACCATTCTTTAATCCATGCATGGAGTTTACCCTGTACTCCGTAGGTGAGTAGTTTCGACGAAAGTATTTCGTGATTCACACGATCGAAGGCTTTTGAGAAATCGATATAAATTACGTCCACGGAGTTGCCGGCATCCAGTAGCTCAGACCAAGATTCTTTTGCTAATAGCAAGTTTGTCAGGCAGGATCGTTTTTTCCTGAATCCATGCTGTGCCTCGGAGATTAAATTATTAATCTCAAAGTGATTCCGTAAGGCATCAGCTATTATGGACTCCATTACTTTGGATAGCACTGGTAATAACGCTATCGGGCGATAGTTTAAAGGATCATTTCTTTTACCACCCTTGTAGATGGGACTAATCAGGGCAGTTTTCCAAGTTTCTGGTACAAAGCTCTGCTCGAACATCATCGTGAATACGTCAGATGTCGGTATTGCCAACTCGGAAGATTGATTGTGCAAAATGTTTGCGTGTATATTGTCTATACCGGGTGAGCCTGTTCTCTTCATCGTCATTAATTTTGTTTGAACAACGTTGGGGGGAAACTCCACCCCGTGAAGAATTGGCAGGCTGCAGCTGTCAGAGTTTAAGGGCTGTCTATGGGTCGACACTTGTGAGATAACTGATGCAAATTGTTGTCGGAAAACGTTAGCGCACTCTTTTGGATGTAACATGTGATGGAGAAGGAAAGCTCATTGCGTTAAAATTCATATGTTCACATTTCAGAAAAACTGGTTGATCATTTTTCTTGTCAAAATTGAATAACGAAAAGTGTAATCAATGACAAATCGAACGATAATCTTGGATTACATCAACGCTGTGCATAGAGTGTCGATTTTCAAAATGAATATTTACTCAAGGTAACTGTTAGATTTTTTAAACGTCGACTTTAATGCAAAACTCGTATTATGTGAGTTAATGTTTACACCGTGAAAATTCATAGCTCCAAAATAATTTCAGAGACCATTTTTTGTCTCTACTCGAAGCAGCACTTGGGTTAATTCTATGTTGAGATGCGATCAATCATTACCATGTCAGATAATATATTTTCTGAAGTTTTATTCGCTACCAGATGAGTAAATTAAAATTTAAATCTTGCTACATGTAGGATTGGGATACCCGCAGTACTGTTGGGGATTGGATTCACAGTTTGATTGGCAGAAATATGTGATAACCTGCCAACCATACGTTTGAAACAAGAATACCATGCTTTGAAGCAATATAATTGAAAACTGATTTTCGCACATTGGCAAAGGATGTGGTCTAAATGTTATTTTAATGCATGATGAAACACAAGGGATCTCAGTCTAAATGTATTCAATGATATTCACTTCAAGTAATGATTCCGTAAATGAGCTTGGCCTCAACATGCGTGGTGTGTAAACTTCAGGCACATTATGAAATGTATACCACTTAACAGGCAGTATACTATAATGAAGATACATTTACAATTTTTATGGCAAGACGAACTAACACCAGGTAATCTAAAGTCGTGTGAGCTAGCGCTTTGTTCTGCCCGCTATGCATTTTAAACACCGAGAAATAGGATAATCAGACTTATTAAAATAATCGTGATAGTCGGTCTGCCTGATTTGATCACTGCCGTATGACGCTGCATTCCGTGGTTTACATGGTATTGAAACGCTCGATGTGTGAATCGGTTTTAAAGCCTTTCGAGTGTCGTATTATGAACTCTAAATCATTACGTAGATTTCAAAATCCATGATCAAACGTGACTATTCAATTGGTGGCCACGAACGATTGAGCTCTAATATTTGGTCAGGATTTCGGTCATGATATAAATTACACGGTAATCAGCGACTGTTTCGACTCACGAAAGCACATGCGCTTCTGATGTTACCAAATTTCGACCTACAGAATAATCTGCATGTGGCCTTACAGACTCATCACTTAATTAAATTTTGTTTCAATCTACCGAGGCGCGATCATAAAGAGTGTCGTCAAAATCGGAAGACTAATTGTGCTTAAACTGTCATGTAACTGTCGCAATTGCCGTTAAATTGAGGAGAGAGTTTTAATTTCAACTGTTGCGCTGATTGCGTATTGTAACAACATTGTTTTACTGTACCTCACAATTGACCTTGATAACACGCTTTCCGTTGATTCGTGTTCCGTGATTGCTTCCGCTGTACCTTTGTGCACCTTTTGGCTACCGCGATAAACCTTTCATCTCCTGTGCCTTTTCTCCAACATTCTTGGGGACATTATTGTAGTGGTCAGTCTACTACAAATTTGTGAGCCCGACGTGATGCACGGATCCTTCGTGTACTAGAATTGGTGAGCCCAATATCCAAGCACCATTCGCCAAGTTTTTCTGGTACGTCATTTTTTACCGATTCACATCGGCGTTATTTCGGGTTAATATTTTTACCTCCTTTCATCAAATAGGGCAGACAGTTCACATTGTTTACTGCTTATAAGCCCCTCGTACATCAATGAACGGATCGTCGCGTAGGTACTCTCCAAGAGAGACTACGCACTAGGATTTTGTCAGTCATTTCATTACTGACATACGATATATCTTAGGTGCCACAACTCCTATCTCTACAACGTGTGTGATAGACTTGCCACTCTCCCTCGACCTCAGCGAAATCGCTGCAGTGCAAGCTACGATGAAAGCATCACACAGATAAGGAACGCCTATTCTTTCATCACACTTCTCCACTATCCAAGTGGATTGAGCGAAATTCTTTGCCTCTTATCGCAAAGCGCTTTCCGGCTACTTACCCTGTCTGCGTTTAGACGGCGCATTAGTCATACCATACGCAATCGTCCCCATCCTGATATTCGTGCTTGCGTTACGTTTCTTACGGAAAAATTAGTATGGCCGAAAGCCAGTGGGTACGTTCAGCATGACACTTTCATGGCCACCACAACATATGTGATAATAACAACGTGTACATCAAGTATTCACCTGCAATCCGCCATCTCCATGGTGAGTAGACGTCCGGAACGGCACATTGGCTGGTATTTAACACGTTATTATCGCTAGTTATATCACGTGCATGCGTTTTGTACCTCTTCACTAAAACTCGGTCGTGGTCATAAACCCATGCACCAGAGAGTTTTTTCTTCTCAATTATCTGGTACACATGCACCTCCTTCTGTGGAAATCCTGGCACGTGCCACCGACGGATCACCGACGCTTTTCGTCATCCTATCCGGTAACCCGAAACACACGCATCCTTCGTGTATCCCTTCCGGTACGCATGCACCTCCGCTGTGGAACTCGTGCCAAGCACTCCTTCGGATCACTGACGCATGTCGCAATTCTATCCGGTAGCCCTAACCATGAGCTCACACCGTGTAGCACGAAAACTATCAGACAAGGTACTTACCAGCCCGATTACACGCAACTCAGCTTTTTCCACGCTAGGCCGTTTGCCATCAACCCTCGTAGTGCAGGAACGTCTTAGCACGGATTATGTTTTCAAAGCTTCTGGTTCTTCATTGTCATGCCTACAGATGTGCATACATCTGCTCCTACTGGATTCGTACTAAGACCATGCCAGACTGGCGATTCCCGCTAGCAGCACGTTCACCTGATGTGATTCGGCTCCGGCAGCACGTTCACTACATGTGAGATGTGACTTGGTTTAGTACATATTGGTTTTTCTTTTATCCTACCCTGGTCACCACCGACAATCGACTCATGCAAATAAAGTGCCTTGGCTGACTTCGAAGTGACTGGTTGCTGAGAGACTGTGTTTTAGCCTGGAACGCCCTGACACCGCTTGGCCCGTTCAAATGTCAATTCCTGATCAGAAGTCTCCTCTGTGGGCTGTGGGGGCTGTTTAACAACATTGTTTTACTGTACCTAACAATTGACCATGGTACACACTTCCCGTTGATTCGTGTTCCGTGATTGCTTCCGCTGTACCTTCGTGCACGTTTTAGCTATCGCGATAAATCTTCTATCATCTCGTTTTGGCTTCTCTCCAACATTTCTTGGGGACTTATTGTAAGTGGTCCAGTCCTCGACCATATTTTGGATTGTTGATCGCACCCAAGTTGATACTCAAGTTACAACTTGGCTCTATAAAAGACCATAATATTATACAAAGTCGGAATACATTTGAATTAATTCATAGGTATGTGAATTATTTCAAAATCAGACGACAGACCGATGCAAATAATATTATTAATATAATTGACGTATAATCATTTTTGTTTTAGTGTAGACTGTATTGTAATGGGTACCTACTTCGACATAATATAAACTTTTAAGATTAACACTGAATCAATCTTGATTTTTTTGAAATCGTAACGAGATCATTTACTTATTTTATCCGCAAAAAGATTTACGTGGTACACCAGATAGTTGATGACTGAATTTTTCAAAACTGTTATGGAACTTTGACAAACAAACTGGTATGTCTGGGACATTCCTCGATTTTTTTCTGATCTTCCAGCTGGTATTGAAGATCTTTGTATTGTAATCAGGAACATATCTTTGTCCTATTTGTGTGGCTGTTTCTTTCTTCTCGTTTGTCAATAGGGTCGCCGTAAGGCAAAAAGATAACCGACGGGTTCATAAAAAGCTTCTAACAACACTTTTGTTACAACGTCATAGGCTGTGGTCGTTATTCGCAAGCCAGAAAAACTCCACCGACTACAACATATATCCATCCATCATTGACATTCACCAAACGTTTGCTGCGCGATCAAAAAATGGTTGACCAGTCTACTTGTGCACCACATCGCTTATTCGCATGCATTATTCGCCATATATACCTTGCCGAATGAATAATGGTTGAGTATCCATTGCTCAGGATGGTTTGAAATTTGATACCCTCATTCAGCATATTGCCTTCGTGTACTCTCTTTACGGCAACGATCCCCTTCTGCTGCTCAAAACAGTGATTTCTTTCTTAACTTTATTTCGATTTAGAGACGGTTAGACTCCTGTTTGAACCAGTAGACACAGACAGACAGGGCCAGACGGTATTCCTATGTTAGTTTTTCGAGCGCTCTCAGGTGTCTCAGTTAATCCGCTAGCAAGGTTGTTTAATAAATCTTAAAAGTTGATTGCTTCTGCTACAGGAATGGAAATATGGTGTTATAAATGCTTTGTTTAAAGATGATCCCCGTTGTTCCACAGATTACGGCTAGTCACATTGACTTTTGTGATCGAAAAAGTTTTATAGAAGCTGATCAATGGCGAAATACAGAAATATCTTTCAGGGTGTGGGAGTTGGTGTCCACAACAAAATTGATTTACGGAAGATCTATTATGCATAACTAGCTTGCTCCTGACACAAAACGCTGGCGTTTTTTGTTGTTGTTTTAATCGATTTTGGTAAGGCATTCGACCGTGTCTCCCAACTCCTACTGCTCATCAAATTGGAGGGCCGGGGTATTGAACGCTGAATTTTAGAGTGGATCAGGGGATTTATTTCAGGGCGGTCCAACCATTTGAATGAAAATTGTGTTTTATCTTTAAAGGTAATAGCGAGTTCAGAAGTGCCAATTAGATATGTTTTTGGCCCGTTGTTATTCAAGATCTTGGTCGTCAACCTTTCATACGCGATAGCCCTCGATTGTATTTTATTAACGGATGATCTGAAATTGTTGGCCTATGTCAGTTCCAGCGATGGCCACGCGGATGGTTCACACATGGAAC
>JACCGJ010003584.1:0-17726 GCA_013407085.1 Atriophallophorus winterbourni
TTGTCGTCATCGTTCTTTTCGGCACTTCATGCACTTGTGTTATGTCGGAGGGAGATGTTCTAATCGATTGGACTAAGTTTGGGACCGATTGTGTATTCATAATGCAAAGAAATTTGAGTGAAATCGGTTAGAGTAGTTTTTGGGTAACGT
Source organism: Atriophallophorus winterbourni (assembly GCA_013407085.1). Classification (NCBI taxonomy): domain Eukaryota; kingdom Metazoa; phylum Platyhelminthes; class Trematoda; order Plagiorchiida; family Microphallidae; genus Atriophallophorus; species Atriophallophorus winterbourni. The sequence continues at coordinate 151 of JACCGJ010003584.1, forward strand.
TTCACTTCTGACACAGAAGCTTTGTCTGACCAAGGGGGATAGTCAGGACAGGGAAAATGATTAAGTAGTAGTCAGCACCCCACCACTGACGGTGGACGGTAGCCCAGGTCGTTAAGGCGTGGGACTACAATGGCGATGGTCGGGGGTTCGAATCCAACCCGAAGCGGAGAATATGCACAGCTGCAGGTGCGGAAATCAAATGCCATCCGCGACTGGGCTTAACAGGTGTTATTCAGCTTCGAAACCCTGGATTCTTAGTTGGCCTTGTTCATCTAACCAAACTTGAGTTTAATCCATTAAAATGCTCTGCATTAGGCCTAACTGGGTTCTCTAACTGGCAGCATACCAAGTGGTGGGGTGCTGACTACTACTTAATCATTTTCCCTGTCCTGACTATCACCCTTGGTTTGACGAAGCTTTCGTGTCAGAATTGAAACGTTGCTAAAAAAACTGCTCTAAACGATTGCACTCAAATTTCTTTGCATTGCGTCAGGTCACGTCAGGTCAACGGGTGGCACACACCGGGCCAATTATCACAGTCGTGTTTCATCGCTCCCCCTCGTGTGGTACGCACGCGCATCTATTGTGTCTTGATTCATCCCTGAGGACAGACTGTCGACCACTAATCTCGTTCACACACATGCGAGAAGCCCTGGTTTTCATTTCAATATGATTTGTTAGTCGACTTTGTGTCAACCGGTGCATTTTCAAGCCCACACCACACAGGGCTTCTTTGACCAACATTGGCGAATTGCATGTCGTTTGAGTGCGGTTGATGTTATCCATTTTCTCGTACTTCCGGAGATTTTGTCGCTCAAACCATTCGAATGCAATCAATCCAAAACCCGAAATATTACGAGTTCGCAATTGTCATCATCCGTCCTTTCGGCACTTCATGCTCTTGTGTTTTATCGGAGGGAGATGTTCTAATGCCATTCGAAAGCTTTTGAGTAGCGTTCATCGCTAATGTACTTCGAACCTCCACAATAAGTTCAACCAAAGAGGAACGTTGAAAAAAATGTGTTGCTCGGGATGTGAGCAGTACGGTACATTAGATATCGACTCAGGTTTTAACACTTGGTAACTGGACTTGGATAAAGATCTGAAATACCCAAATATTGCGCTTGTGAGACCGTTGGGTCACGACCTTGTGGCGATCATATTGCTGAGGGGGTGGTAGTTAGGTCAGTTCAACAAAGGTCAAATCGCGTTACCAGTTTTACGTTGCCTGCACAAGCCTCACGCGCACTCGATCGGATATTAACTACGTCACATCAGGTGTTTCACACACACTTGCCGATTTCATCCTGATTCATTACTGAGGTTGTAGCAGACCATTGTCTCTACACATTCATCATCGTACACGTCTACCTATTCAACCTTTCGCCGACACACGTTTCAAAGGTCAATCAGCGTCACGTGTACATTATCGATCTTCACCGCCCGGTCAGCCACACCGACCATCTTGCAAATATATATTCAAATGGCGCGAGGCAACCAACAGCGGGATCGGCGAGATTAACACCGACAGGCAGCGAACAACGATACTGCCTCTTTGCTCCATTCCATTCTTTCCGTTTTTTTCTTTCAACCAATGTACAGAACAACGCCATCATTTCACAACGATGAGATTCGGTACACAAGCGTTGTTCTCTGAGCTGAGACGTGGGGGTTCGAAAGGGGAATCCAACGCTAGAATGCCGTCATCATTAAACACCGCTAGGGCCGTAACCAAAAGGTAAACCTTTATCAACGCTAATTACGTTCACTCGCAAATGGTACACCACAAAAGAAAGCCAATTGATGAACGCTTTCATTACGCGATGACAAAACATGGAGCACATGTCTGTCTTATGCACGCAAATCTACTTGTCACAACACTGCCATGGACATGTCTGTGCATGTTGTGACTTTGTTCCGAGGTATCAATCGACACGCTGGCAACCACAGACCTTGACAAATTGCATTCCGTTCGAGAGCGACTGGTTGTTGCCGTCGATCGTCTCTCCGTTTCCTGTTTTTGTGTTATGCTCGGCCCATCATCGAAACCTCGTGATTCGCACTCGTCAACAAAGCATTTCACATCGCCACAATACTATGGATACTTGGTCAGAGATCGTGAGAGCTAGCGATTACTTTCGAGTCTTACTTCATTCGAACCGCCTTATTCCTATGGGAAAATACAATTACTGGAGCAGAACACATCCATCAACTTTGAAAGGTGACTTATTTCGATTCAGGTGTGATCACTAATAGACACTCCCAACGCATGTATCGGATTGCCTTCTATCGTACCGCATATTACCCTGTTTCGCCTTATGTCTAGCTAGTTCGAGAGAGTTTTGCGCAAGCGGTCATAGTTTGGCGGAAGTGGGTTAGCCGTTCGGTGATAACAGCTACCACGATTGAGTCTTTGGGAATGCGGAATAAGCTAGATATATCCCGAAGACATATCGTTAACTGTTACTAGATTTTAACTTGTGTACCAGTTCTAAAGATGCTCAGATTGGTGTCCAACGTGTTTAACGGTTCAGCATGTCTGTCCGTGAAACAGAAATGGCTCGTAGATTGGGTGAAAAGACGACCCCGATTTAGATTACGGAAACAGCTAAAAACAATATCAACACCGCGAGTTCACAGTGTTTATTCCAATGCCTGGAATGCTTTCTCCGAAACATTGTGAGTAGAGAAAATTATTTTGAGTCGAGCGAAGAAAAACGCAGATTGGCCAACCAGATTCCCTTTACCATTTCAGGGGTCCTGTGAAAAAAATCAAAAAGGAAAAATGTGTGTGCGTGCGTTACTTTTATGACAATCTTAGAAACGACACTCTTAATTTAATAAAGTAATGTGAGCGTAAATTCGACAGATGAACTGTAAAATGTTGCAAAGCATACCGAACGTCCGTGAAATGAGTGAAAAAGTATACCTGACCGCGAGCAAATTTTTTTCAACACGCTTTGCAGGTGCACTTCAAGGCTGTTCTTGATTAAGTAGATGCCTCGTTTTTCGTCCGATAGGTAATGACTTGATTGATATTTAATTCTCCGATTCCGTCCATGTTTATGTGTAGACCCCATTAAATTGCACAAGTGTGTAATGAAAGTGCACAAGTGCTTAAACAACAATGCCCATCAGATCTAATCAGTGTTAGCTTACACTGTATCCGATGGGAAGACCTCACACGGAGATCTGTTCGGTTGGGCGACCACAACAGATGTTGCTGGCTCCTTCTGAACTAGTCGGGCAAACAAAGCTACTCAAATTTGCCGATCTGGTGAAAGATTCATCAAAGCTTAATTGCGATCGGTCAAACGGTGGACGATAGCCCAGGTCGTTAAGGCGTGGGACTACAATTGCGATGGTCGGGGATTCGAGTCCCACCCGAAGCGGAGGATATGCACTGCTGATGAGCTCAAATAAGAACGAAACTCGAGTCCAGTGCTTTCATTATGGATCATCGTGATCAACTTTGTGAATAGTTCGATGGGCTTGGCACGGATGAGTAGTCACAGATATAAACAACATATTCTCAAAACTTCACTTAATCAAGTGCTATCCTATCCCAACACGAATGATGAATCGAACAACTTATTCAGTACGTTTATGCGTGATAATAAGTGATGCTTCATCAATAAAGAAGGAAGATTAAGGTGACCTTGTAGTTTCGATAACTCCACGAATAAACTAATTATTTAACGGACGATGATCAGAATCTCCCAAACGAATGAACGTTTGCGAATTAGAGGATAAATCCTCATTCGCAAATATAAATGCAACTTTCATGCAGGAACTAAGCTAAGTCTCACAACCGGTGCATTTGCAGCCCCGGAGACTGTTTGGAATATATTTGCAACATTCCAATAACAGCAGGATGGTTTTCTGTTCAAATTCAGATTTTATTATCAAGTGATATATGGCGTGCAAAAAGGAGGACGGATGAATAGTTTTTTGTCGGAATCCATAAATTATCGTGTAACTCAAGAAGCGAATAAAAAATCGCGGTAATAAACGATTTTTGTTGTTGCGTATCTTTTCACTTTACGCAACCAGGATTTCGTGTATTCCTATAGCAGATGTCTGTCAGCGTTTTTTGTTCATTGCTCACTTGTTCATACAGCACCAATCTTTGAGGTTCAGGTGTGAGTACCGCATCGAATGGCCATTTCATTGATCCAATCGATTTTATTGATCTCCGCTTTGTGGCTAAGACACCAAAAGCCACGCATTATCGCCAAAGTAAAGCGTATAATTCTAATGAAACAGAAACGTACATTTGCGTGTATTTCCGTCACACACACACACCCCACGACCGGTTTCGTGCTGTTTGTACTCATCAGGTAGGGACAGTAGGATCAGGATCCGCATGCGCTCGAAACAGTGGAAGAATGGTACACAATTTGCACGGGTATGATACCGTTAGATATGGTTCGTACGACCAAACCGTTCAATCACATGAGCCCACACTCATGTAGACTGGGTTTGAACCCATGATCTAGAACAAATATGAAACAGCTTTTCGTATCTTGATCCATTCGGTCCAGGTAAACGGGAAAAATAAGGGTTGGAAAAAATCGGAGGAAAATAAATTTTCAAGCTGTTTTCCAAACAGATTTGCATGTCAAAATCACTTTGATATTATCGGTAACGCTGCATGATAGATTCACACGTTTGATTAAAAATTAGGTTCACTGCGTGACGGAACACATCTACGTATGTTCAGGATTGAGAAGTTCTCTCTGAATTTGCAATCACGACAGAGATTTAAGCACGAACCACTCAGATGACTAACGTGAGGAGCACTACGTTAATATCTTTAAAAACCTCAGGAAGGTTTGTTCCCCTCGTATCGAACTGTTTAGTGTTGCGAAACAAGGGATTATGAAATCCCTGCAAGAGTGTGGTGATTGATATCAACAAAAGAAAGCTAACAACAATTTCGTATTAAACATGTTTGAGCTTACGCTCTTTCGGTATGTATCAAAGCAAATCAATAAAATTCCGACTCGGAATAATTTCACTCCTGGTCTATCGATTACGCGTGAGCATCCCCTCGATAGATTTTTCATTATCGTCCCAGATTTTTTGTATTGATTATTTTTTGCCGATGGGATAAAACGGGCAGTGTATTTTTCACCAGAACTATTCGGTGGAAAATTCAATTTCCTAATTGGAATTGTGAATCGCTTGGAGGTGTGCATGTTTTTCCCTAATTATTTATGGAGCGCACTAAATATTGTGACCTTGAAATCCGATGAATATAAACAAACGTGAATTATTTGGAAATTCCCGCTAAACGTTTCATATTTGATGATTGTAAATGAGATTCCCAGGCCAGGTTAAATAAAATTTAAATGAAACCTCTATTTGTTCAATATTGTCGATTACTGATAGAACTTTGTCGACACTCCATCTAATAAAACGCTTTCCGATTAATTTATGAATCGTCTAAAATTACATTTCCCTGGGATTCCCATTAAGTAAGTCTGCGCGTACAAATCGATTTGGATATATTGAACAGCTGGTCAGAGCGGAACAAACTTTCATTCAACTTCAGAGAGTGCAAAATGTGACAAATACGCAAAGATTTCCCATTCTCATACAACCTTGGATCGAAACTACTGGAATAGACAACAATAGAACAGGACCTCGGTCTATGGATTAGGGGAAGTCTTAAGAATAGCTTGCAATGCAATGCCACATGCTAGGTATGCTTCGGCGTATTGTGGGACATTTTCCCATGAAACATTCTCCATGCTCTTAAATACGCATATTAACCAAGTGATGGATTACACAGTGCAAGCGTGGGTACCAAGGCTACAAAAGTACATCAAACTGCTCGATAGGGTTTATCACAGAGCAACAAAAATGGTTGGCTGTCCCCGCAACCTATCATATAAGGATCGACTGGTTCAGTATAATTTGGATACACTGCATCGCAGACGGATTCGATTTGATCTAATTCTAACTTATGAAATAATGAGCCATGCCACACGTACTCACACACTGACAATTGATATTCTACATTCTCACCGGAACTGCCGTCGGTTCCTCGTTTCGTTGCGCGTTTGTTTCCTATGAAACTCCCTACCGACAGATGTTGTACAATCATCTAGTGAAAGGATTTTCAGGAACAAATTGAATATATTTATGCGTAGTAATTCCACCCTACATCCCGTTTATATAACATGATCTTTTTCCAAACGAATATTATTTTCATCATACAGCGACAATACATGACATTTTTTATAACTACAAAACTGTCGATCTTTCTAATGACTCAATTTATTTTGTATATATATTTATTGTCCTTATACGAATATCCTGTGGTGTTGTATAGCTACGAGCTTTTTATACCATAAATTCTTGAATCTTGAATCTTTTTCATTACCCGACTACCTCGGTTCCAGTATGTTACCCAATGCTCATGGGGAAGATGAAATGAAATAAATAAATAAATAGATGTATACAGTTGAAATATATTCTTTGTTACAGGCCTGGGATCAATTTCAAAATAATATACCTGTTTACCTAGCTGCGGTTCACCCTGTAGTACATGTTTGCTGTGATGCGTGGCCATTCAGGTTATAGGATGCACAATCTTTGGAAGTGTTCGTCCATTGGAGCTTTCAGATAATTTCGGGCATTTGATATACTGGCCTGGCAGCAGTTTGAACGAGATATAGTGGAATGCCTCACCTCAGGTTGAGATTGCAGACAGCAGGGTTAAATATGTGTTCTTGACCTAAAACCCGCCAGTAATGGGAAAGTTGGATAAAACTGTGTTAAAGGAATAGTATGACCTGATAGTGCGTATTGTATACGGATTTTGACGGCAGGAACTTGAATGGAAAGGTCCGAAATTGACAGCGTCGGTATTATAAATATGGCTACTGACTCATTGATACATGCTAAAATCTCACTCCAATGTCTTTATACAACTGCCCATAATTTGTTTAATAAATTGGCTGAATTAGCCGAGCTGTACAAATGATACGCATCCGATCTCGTCGATGTCACTGAAACCTGCTTTCAAACTTGTATGTCTGGAAGCGAACTATCCATCCCCAACATGATACTATTACGGAAGATTGTTCACGAAAAGGTGTTGTTGTGGCTATATGCTGTCACGAATGTCTCCAGTAGACGAAGATTCACAATCCCAACCTCAAATCAGAAGATGCCCTCAGTGTAGCCTTACACCAGAGTCACAGAACGACTGCTTAATTGGCATAATATATCGCCATCCAACCACGACGGATGCTCAAAACGATAGGTTATAAGAGTCTATGCACTACGCCGTACAGATGCGAAGCTCTCAATTACTGGTCATGAGGGACTTCAGCCTTATTCATCTCTTTGTCAGATCAGATCATCCTCTACACACGCTCGAGCGTAAATTCCGTGAACTGATCGACGCGCTTCCATAATCATGTATCCGAATTTGCTCACAGTAGACGATCGGAGTTGTGGTCCGTTTTGGATTTAATCCTTAATTCCGAGACAACAGCATTTGAGGATGTTGGCTGAGACTTGAGGCACTCCACTGAGTATTACTGATTCCTCCGAGCACACCCCTGCAATTCTGACATAGTTTGTGCGATTAGCTAAAATGCTGTCTAACCATCAATGCTGTTCACCTGTGATGCAACACATCCTTAGCTTGTGCAAAAGATAGCTATGGTTCACTGTGTCAAAGGCCTTGCGAAAATCAAAGTGGCATACTTCGACAACAGCAGTTGGGGGGTGTTGACTACATTTCCCACTCGGTCGGAGTGATCATCTTGGGTTAGGCTTCGAATATGTATGAAGCGCTAGACGACTATGTGATTCGACAAAACGATTCAGAAGGATTGACTATGCGAGTTTACGTAAAGCGTTCGAGTTAGTAAATTGGCGAAAGCTTGACTATCACAACACCAAAACACATTGCACCGCACTTATGGAAATATTTCAGTCAAAAATGTATTAAAAATCGCGATTCGTTGATGAACGACAGACAAGCGACTTTCGCTTTAAGCGTCTTAGATACACGAAAAAATAGATCGGGCAAAGAAACTCTGCCTGGGTTTAACACAAAAATATCATGACTGATGCTTCCTGGCAAAAATTTCGCACAATTCGAAACAAAGTGAACACTCTAATCAAGAAACACAAGCAAAATTACCATCGATTTCTGTTTTTGTAAATTGAAAGAAATCCTAATTTTCTATATGGGATTGTCAATGCTCCATGGAGCGTGAAACCAAGGGTTTTCCCTATGCCTACTGAGGATGGATTAACAGTCTCAGCAAAGGAAACAGCCTCGCTCAATTCTATGCAAAAATATTTAGTCCGTTAATGATCAGATCGACTATAGAATTACCACCATCAACTTTGACGCAATAGCGATTATACAACGACATTTTAGTCGAATGAACCCTAGGAAATCCCTATGAGCGGACTGAATCACAACATTAGTACTGAAATCCAGTGTGCAGCAGCTGTTAAAACCATTAAGTGAATTGCCTGACCATTCTCAAACGAAGGAGCGGTGTCAACAGAGTGGAAGACGTTTAATTTCACCTATCTACCAGGATGGTAGACGTTCAGATCCTGAAAACTACCGTCCTGTCAGCTTAAATCCTGCGTATAGTGAGGGAAAAAATAGTTGATCACTTGGAATCACAAAATATGCTATTTGTAGCACAGCATGGTTTTTCGTAAATCTCGCTCATACTTTAAAAATTGTTGTCGGTGTCAAACGACTGAACCCAAACGGTTTGCGAAGGAGCTAGCATCCACGCTTGCTATCTGGATATGTCAAAAGCTTTTGATTGATTTGAGCACTTTCGACTACTACAAAAGCTGAAGCAGATGGGTATCAGCGGACAGCTACTCGATAGTTACCTCACGGGATGCAAGGAAATCGTTCGAATAAACACGGTACATTCACAGATCATTGATGCCTCTAGTGGCGAAGCGCAAGGTTTCAGTACTTTTCTTCGCTTCCATCAACGACCTACCAGAGACGCTCTCATGCAAGGCGATTCTATTTTCTGATAATATTAAAATTTGGAATCTGATAAACTCGACTGCGGACTGTGTACAGCTGCAAAGTGACTTAGATGCTCTCCATGAATGGTCGGTATGGAATAAGCTACCATTCAGTTTCCAAAAATACAAGTTGCTGAAAATTGATAAGCCATTGCAGTACCAATATCTCTTTGAGCAGACGATTTTGAGCTAGACCGAGTCGGAAATGGAACTTGGAGTCTGGGTGGGCAACAGCCTAAAAGACATCGTGCATAGTTAGGGCATCTACTAGCGTGCTTCCAAGCTTCTAGGTATGCTGCGACGGAGTTTCGGAATCCTCTCGCTTGAAACGTTGGCCACAATCACGAAAACTTTCTCAATTCCAACCATGAAGCAAGCATTCCAAGCTATAATAGTTGACCTGAAGAAGATCCTTGGAGACCTCTTAGATAATTCATCATTCAGCAGATCATCCACTGAGGCAATTTATTATTCACACTGGAATAACTTTTATTTTTCTGCAGCCTAACATGTTTGATTACTGAAACTGTCAAAAACCAACGCAACATCACATTAACATGCCTGCTCTCTGCCAAAAGTTTCTAAATTTTGGGCCTAGCGAGTCAGGATGTCAAGTTACACATTGGTTCATTTAACTTACCATCCGAAGCTGCACGTTAAATTGAAATTGCGAATAAAGAAACAAAACAGTGAAGTCGCCCGTGGTTCCAACAGGATTCGCAACGCCAACTCGTCAAAGATTGCGAACTTAGACCACAGTGTCTGCATCCAACGATGGAGACAAAAATCAAAGAAATAGGAAATTCATGATGCTGAATTTGGAAGCTTCAGAGAGGGTAGCTTCTATTGCTGTTGTTGTTCTTGGGCTGCTCCAACAGATATTCATCATGAATGTACATGTAAAGCACGGTTTGTTGCTGTAATGCTGTTCGAGAAAGATACGATCCCTGCGATCTACATTATCTGATGGATCAGTATGCTTTTCCTGGTGCACACGCAACTTCATTCAGCCTCTGTGACCTACCAATTAAAATGGCAGAGAGCTAAAGTCTAGCCAACCAAGTTCAGTCATCATTGAGCACCAAATAATTTAGAGTTCACTTCGGTCACACCACAAACAATGTCGTCAAATTGAATCTTTTTTCCATGAACTTCCCAAATCTCCAAACTAGTTTCATTTTAGGACATCAATTCAGCCTGCCAGGGTTTATCCAGGCCAGCAAAATGTCCAGGGTCGATGTAAATTACAATTTGATTGGTTGATGAAAATGTAAACATTTGATGAATTTTCTGCATTCCTTTTCACGGAAAATTTTTACAACAGAAGGAATGTTTACATATGGTGGTTAAACGATGTATTCTAACAACAAATATTACAAATAATAAAACCGGTTTTTATTATTCGATTTCGGTTTTGACGATCATTACATGGAAATCAGTTTTAATCGGTTTTATAAAACTGGTTTCGAGTCCGAGTGTGTACTGAATGCTTCACTTTCGGCCTTAATGAAACCTGGACCATCCAGGCAAGACACGCAGGTCAACGGAATGATTTCTAATCTTAAGACGCATTCATGGTATCAAGAACATATACGAGGATGAAGAATATTAACGAATGCTAAATTGTACTCTCTCGAACTCTTCTACAATGCGGCGATGTCTAAGCTGGCCAGGTAACGTGTACATGACTTAAAACGCTCACATTCCAAAAGGTCTACTCTACGGCAACTTCAAATCAGGAAGCCGAACATTCTTGGTAAGAACAGATACCGCTCACGTCACACAATCAGCGTGCAACTGACGCAGATCGACCGAGCTCTTTCGATCACCATGAGCGCTGCGAAAATACATCTTTGGTCCCGAATTCGAGTGTTTTTCATCATTGGAAACACTCCGGAGAACGACATCATCATTCGCTTTCATGTGCATCCATGGTTGACATCAAACGAAACAATCCTAAAACTTTGTGCACGCGAAGCTATCGTCAACATCCAATAATTACAATAAAGTGTAAGCAATAAATAAATGGCAGTCAACTAGAATTGTGCTAATCACTTAAAGTACTGAATCACGTAGAGTTCACTGGGATGATATCACAGCTGATATCGCTTAGTCCTCATATAAAGCTAAATTTCAATGAGCAAATGAGGATGATTCCTGTAATTCGAGAATAATTGCGTTTAGCACAAAGTCAGAACGGTGTTTGAATGCCAGGTGAAGAATATACATACCTAATGACTGACAACAAGAAATAAACCGGTCGTGGGCCACCTCCGCTTTTCGAACAACACATACTACTCATTATTAAATTTCGAGTTCAGAACAAACAATAAACCTAGTTCCTTTTTAGGACAACAACTCAGCCTGCCAGGGTGAATCCAGGTCGCCAATCATGTCCAGGTTTGATGAAAATTGCAAATTGATTAGTCAATGAAAATGTAAACATTTGAGGAATGTTATTCTTTGATTATCACAGGAAACGTTTACACCACAAGAAGAATAGTTTCAAACATAGATTCACTTGAGTGATGTGTTGCTCACATTCCCCGAAATTACATTCCACTTCCGGTTTCTGGCTATTTGCCGTCATCAGGTGGAGACAGTAGGATTAGTTTCAGTGAGCCTTGAAACAGTGGATAAATGGTAAACAAGGTTATACTTGAATGCCCCTGTTGCATAGGGTTCTTACAATGAACCATGATGTTCAAACACAGAATCACATAGTGACTCGTGGTCAAGCACTCAAGGCGCTTATGGATGACCAAAGTGACGTGTTGCTCAGATAAATTTCACTTAAATTGTGACATCGATTGGATCCTTTAGCTTAAATCGATTGATGAGATCGATCAAATGGCATGGTAATACAAAGAACGCGACTTAATTGTATGCAGTCAATAAGCGAGTAAATAAATCAGAATAGTTCCAGCAATTTAAAATCTTTTTTATTTTGATATCGTTTTGCTTGCAATATAGCAGTTTCGTGTTAACTATTACGCAAGTCGTAGCTTGGTGATGATGAATAATTACGCTGTGGCATGCAGTTGGTTTTATTGTAATCTCATTCGCCTCAGAATCCTCATCGCGTAGTAAATAGGTCATGTACTTCCCTAGTCACCCATCGCAGTTTCTAATACCTACAGACATCTGCGCTCGGTATTTTTTGTATTATCCAGAGTTGTTGACTACTCACGAGTAGCCAATTCTTACAAATATCAATGAACACGAATATCAATTAACACGTTGGCCGCGATTTCTGATTCTGTCGTTTTTCGCGGCGTGCGGCATGTTCTAACTTTTATATCTCCAGTGCCAAAGCAGTCAGCGAAGTGCGAAGTATTGTGCGGCTCCTCAGAGGTAAGTTCTATCGGTGTATCAAGTAAACTCTCTGACAATATTTAATTCACTTCGATCAGGATGATCGCAGTCTCTACGGAAATACGGTTATTTTATAAAGTATGTTTATTATAGGCGTGTATCATATATGTACACACCGCCCTTTTGCAATTTCTGCATGTACACACATGGCGCACATTGCGTGATAATAAGTAATATCCACCGAGTGTGAAATCGCGTAAACTGTTGCGCTTTGCAGTTTCAGGCCCCGTTCTTACATCCTTTAAACCTCAGGTTCTTCGTTGTGATGTTATTCTATTTTGGGCCAGGTGAACTGGCCGCATTGAAACACTTTCAGATGCAAAATCAATTACCTATAGCATTTGTTTACATTTTCATTCTCAAGGATAGCAAATTCAGATTTACTCAAAGTCCCTCTTGCTTAGTGTCAAATAACAATATTGTTTTCGTCAAACACAACACAACGAAATGCTTTGAGTACTACAAACATTCTGTTCCAGATAATAGATTCTACTTATTTGCATGGGTGTGCGTACATGAGATTGAACATAATGGTCGTGCCAGGCTTATTGAACTGTAGCTTACAATTTCACAAATTGTTTACCAATTTTCTTAGATTTTCTGTAATACTTTCAGTCTCGTTTATTATACTTCAACCTGAAATCGATCTCTTATTTCAAACACTTCAAAACAGTTCATCACTTGTGTGACGGAAAAGCATGCAAATGAATATTTTGGTTCATGGTTATGGGTTCAACACCATTAAACATGTGTTCGGGCACATCTAATTGAACAGGTTGGTCGTACCAGCCTTATCCAACAGTGGCATACAAGCGCTACTTGTTTACCATTCCTCCACTGTTTCAAGAGCATGCGGATCCTGATCCTACTGTCCCTACCTGACGAGTGCAAACAGCACGAAACCGGTCGTGGGGTGTGTGTGATTTAAATGCATGCAAATGAATATTTTAGTTCATGGATATGGGTTTAACCCAATTGAACATGTGTTTGGACACATGTGATTAAACAGGTTGGTCGTACCAGCCTTATCCAACAGTGGCATACAAGCGCTCCTTGTTTACCATTCCTCCACTGTTTCAAGCGCATGCGGATCCTGATCCTACTGTCCCTACCTGATGAGTACAAACAGCACGAAACCGGTCGTCGGGTGTGTGGGACGGAAATGCATGTAAAATGATTATTTAGTTCATCATGTATTCAGGAACGCGCGAGCGTTTATCCGGTCATGGAGTTAGGATGAGCATACCTTTTAGGAATATTTGGTTTGTTTTCGCGAGTGTGAAGGACTGTATTCACTTTGTGTGCATAGTGAATCACGTGTGTAAGAAGAAGACGAAAAGAGTAAAAGAAGAAGAAGAAAACAGCTTTAGTTGTTTGAACCATTGTTTAGGAAATATTAATTTATCCACACAAATTTCCAAAATACAATGTACGAACCGAAGTTAAAATTTATGGTTTTATCGGAATCCTCGGATTGTCAGTCAAATTTCCAAATCAGAAACAGCTTCAAATTAGTCTACCAGCGACATCATACGTTGTGATTATGTAATCCACCGAATTTCAGCCTATAAGATTATTTCCAATCATGCTTTTTCAGGATCCGCTTGAAATTTCTCCAACGGCGAAAATTCCATGTTTCATGTATCGCCTTTAAAGCGTACGGGGTGTAGAATATCTTGTTGATTGAAAAAAGTTAATCGTATGGAAAAATCAATTTTTAAGCACGGCAGATTTAAAAGCTGCACAAAAACGATTTAATGGTGTGGTTAAGCTTACATTCAAAGAGGTGTCAAATCAACACTTATTAGGGAATTAATTTAAAAACATTTGTAACAGGATCGTTGATTTCATCTCTGCAAAATGAAAACAGAGCATAAAATGACAGTTTGAACTGCCTACTATGAATTGACGTGATTTGATTATATTTTGCAACTCATTGCAAGAATGAACTGGATAGCTTTGCTTCCGACCGCATATAAAATTCAACGCTTGTTATCACAGACGGTGTCCTAGAAACAACAGCTAGTTATCTTGAGAGAAGCAGCATGTTCAGTTTCAACGAAGAAGGTGAATATAATAAGCACCAACGGCAGATGTTGTTGATTCGTTTCACATAATGTCAAGAAAATATTTTGAGTTTCTCTTATAGGCCAATCTGGATAACAAGTTCGCTGGCAAAGGATGGCGTTGTGATGCTATTTTATGCAGACTAACGCTTACCGCATAAGCTGTTCATCTTTTCAAAAACGCAAATTTTCACCAAGGTGCCACTCGAATTGGCTGCTTGTGTTTGACAAATGATGTATTGAACTACTAACTACAAAATTCAGTAGTCTAGTTACACAAAATAAAATAGACGGGTGTAACATTTTGAGATTCAATTCAATTTTGGTGTCTAATTTTACGTGAAGCATACCAGGAAGAACAAGGAGCTATTCATTTGTGGAATTCATAAAGTAGTTTGTTTTGTGTTTAAAATTTGTGGAAAAGCACTTTCAATATGTCGGCTATTGCGTAATACATCATGACCGACATTAAAAACGTTTCGCTTCTGGCACAGAAGCTTCGTCAGATACGGGTATTAGAACAAACAGAATCCAGGTTTAAAATGCATGCGCACAAATAATAAACAATAAAGGGAGTAAGGTAAGGGGTGGATCAACTTGCCTTCATCTAGTCTGTCTATCTTGTGTAACGTTTGATTGTTCAGGTGAATGAAATTTAAACTTGAACCCTGTTCCAACTGGCACCCACTTGGTCTGACGAAGCTTCTTTGTCAGATATGAAACGTTACAAGCACATCTGTTGTAAGCAATTCATTGCAAACTTTCATTTCATGACAATGCATTCATGATCGGGATCGAAATTAAATCAAATACATTGATCACCATTACTAATAGCGTAAGAAAAGTCTCAAAACCTCGAAAAATCCGAGCAAATTTCATTAAATACTATAAAACTGTCATAACACAGCGGCGTCCTTATTTGAATTTTAAATACTGTAAGTAGGCTCATACCTCAAAAGAAATGTGGAAAATATCGTATACGATTACAAGAAGTTTTATTGACTTGAGGGAGGCCTTGCATTCCGTCTTTTCTTATAGGCCACCCTCCAATACTGGTCAAGCTAGTTATTTCTTTCCTCTCTGGCATGATTGGTTCAGTTTACTTTAACAATTGCATTTCAAAAGATTCGGAAATTTGCATAGGTGTTAAACAACGCGGTGTTTTCTAGCTCCGAAGCTGTTCGGCATTTTCTTTGCTCTGCCGCCGAAGCACACTTCTTTAACGAGAACCGAATGTATCTAGCGGTGCACACAGCGTGATGACAAGTTTTTCAATCCGAACCGCTAGAGAGCACACAACAAGGTATGGGTTTTGCTAATCCACTAACTTTCTGCTTACCGACGGTGCAGCAATTAATACTTACGCTCAAGAACACATCAGTCATTAATAGACTGCTTTCCGTCGGACTGAACATAATTTGGTTTGACATTCAACATGAACAAGACCAACGTCTTTGGGCGAGGGACTGTATCACACCCCCATCATCACTGCTCAAAATTGTCAGCTGGAACAAATACATCATGACGTATCTCGTGTTTTAACTGCTACGGCTAAACACTAACTAGATATCGAATATAAAAGACGGATTAATAAAGGAATGCCAAGCGTTTCTCGTTTGAAAACCGTGTCTGAAGCAACAGCAAGCGCGTGCTCAGTTACAGCTACAATGGCTGTTTGAGTTTATTTTGGTTTTCTTGGGTTCAAGCGCTTAGCGAATCAAATGAGAACCATGATCTGTTACTTATATATTCATAGACGTTGCAATTATAGATTGAAAATCGATGAATCACAATACCCACATTGTTTGACATATGGTCTGACGATGAGACGTTTTTTTTGATAAAGTATTTTTGTCAAACGCAAAACATAAATTCCATGTTGGCATCAAGCGTATTTTCAAAATCTTTAACTGTTTCAGATAAGAGCACATGATCAGGTAACCTGTTCCACAAATGTACTGTTGTCGTTGTTAGCCTCCTTCGGTCAATGTAGACCATGGATGTACATCACAATCGCATGATATTTTCATGTTTACAGCTTTTGAATGACTAAACAGTTCGATTCGGGCGGAACAATCTCTCCCGCAGCGCTGGCAACAATAGTCAGAACTCGGTTGTAGGGCGTAAGTTACACGCCGGCGGCGTGATCTGCGTTCAGCAGCCAAGAACTGTATCCGTACTATACTGACACAAATTGCCTGTTTGAGGTAGTTCAACAGGCTTTGTTGTTTTATCGAATTTAAGACGGTGACCGCACAGTTCAGAACTCAGAACTCAGAAAATTTTATGGTAGAAAAAGCAGTAAGCTTAACAATAACCATGAAATGAAAAGGTATATGAAATATATAAAAATATATACAAAATATCTCAAACATTATTAGGGACACTCGCATAACGCATGATTCGTCATAAACTCATCGAGTTTGGAAGCGAAAACCTCAACAGATTCTGATCGTGTGATTTCTTCAGGCAAATAGTTCCAAGTGAAACAAATTCTTTCCGAGAAAACATTACGACGAATATCCAATCGAGAATGCGTGTTATTTAAAAGGTGTAGTAAATGGCTGTATTGATTGGTTATGTACGTGAGTACTGTCTGGTAAAAATTGAGTGAGGTTTGCTGTCTTTTGTATTTATATTCCTTTGGCGTATATAGTATAGTTGCTTGAAGGTAATTCAAGGTTTTTGATGGTCTAAAAAGCAACAAGCTTAACAACAACCATAGGATGAGAAAAATTGAAATTTAAATGTATAAACAATATAAGGAAGTAGATTAAACAGTATATAAGTGTTCTGGAAACGAATAATGCAATAAATATTCGTCTAATTTCGTTTTAAATTCATGCAAGCTAGTGGAGCGAGCAACGGTTGAAGGTAAACTGTTCCAAGGAAAACAGACACGGACAGAGTAAAAATTCCTTCTACAATTCAGGCGGGAATTGGGTATGACCAGCACATATTCATGGATCTGTTAATTTCTCGTATCTCTCCGCGTGAATAAATTCTGTAAGGGATGGTTCGGGGTATGGAATGTTTTGTAAAGTAAGATTAGGTCTCCTCTGATTCGTCGATAGGGAAAGTCGAACAGATTCAGTTGAG
>JACCGJ010003585.1:0-17282 GCA_013407085.1 Atriophallophorus winterbourni
GATGAACAAAACACTGGGTAAACAACAAGGTTTTCGTATAGAGCGTCCAACTAGCCATGAAAAAACCATTGAGAGCATAGGCCGAGTCAATTTGTGCTGCCTCATTCAGAAGTCTATTCGCCTCATGCAAAAACACAAAACTCGTTCGATGGCCGAACGAAAATCACTAGCTTGAAAATGTTTGGTGATCGATCAACAAATTCCTCTTACAAGACAAACAAAATGAAAACCAATGGCGGAATTATTTCGCACTGATCTACCATTCCACTAGCCTAAACAACTCGCTCGTGTGCTTTCAGATTGCGTTCAAAAAGGTGACTATTAACACATTCTTGATATTTCTAACCCGGTCAATGGGATTCGAATTTTGTTCTAAACTGTAAGCGATCAAAGGAAACGGTAAGCGATGATCACGTGAATAAGATGATGCAAATTTGCAAGTGGATTCGTTAGAAAATGAGCCACAATGAAAGAATGGGGTATGCGAAAAACAAGATGGACTAAGAACAATGACAAGCACGCCCCAGGACAATAGAAAGAATCTGACGGTGTTGAAAGAAAAATCTTTAAAGAGGAACAAAGGGGAAGTTGTTTTGTATGGCACGAAAACTGCACCCCGCTAACTAAACGAGAGTACTTAGTTCACCGATTAGAGTTGAACATTAGCTGGACTTTATTCGGTTGACTTTTCGCAACAGACGAACATAACATAAAACGCCGAATGAGTGTGCGTAACGGGAATCGAGCAGAACTAATAGTGGCCAGCAGTTTTGTCGGAGCTCAAATTCACAGTATTGACACACCACCATCGGTTTATAGTTGTTTACCATCATCAGGTAGACGCAGTAAGGTTGGATTCAGTGAGACTTAAAACAGTAACAAACTGGATAAAATTGACTTGTAAGCCAATATTGACTGGTAAATTTAGACCTTGGATGACTGACCGACGCGAGACAAAGTTAACCGAGCAAACCGATGGAATTGACCAATTTTAGATGGTCAAACCTCTACGGATTTTTATAGCCATTTGTGTTTGTGAAGGTGTGATTTCGAGTGTTTCAACACATGAAAACACTCTTACATAATGAACCGTCTTAATATGATCGTCTATGCCGGTCTCATTAAACAGCGGTTTCACCGTTTCAGCCCGATAATGATAAAACGCTTACCGAGAAAAACCCAATACTAGTAGACACCGTAGAATGAGTGCAATTATCGCCGAAAAGCCAGTAGCGTAACTGATAAAAAGTGAGCAATATCAAGAAATTAGGCGGGATTGTCCACACTAAAAAATAAAGCCCGATAGCCATCTGGTACTTGCATTGATAACGCCGAAATTATTTTAGCAAAACAAAAAAGATTAAACGATCCGACTGCATGATCAAAGCTACGGTTGAACGATAAGGCTCGGCGAGTAAGAAAGGTTTGTTATAAAACCAGATAAACCTATCGGCAAAGACGCGAACAAAATGACTTGACCAGGAGAATATCATTTGTTTGTCATGCCAGATTATCGTATTGTACATTTGGATAAAATTTCGTAGTGGTATCAGTCTCCCATATTACGAAAAATTTGTTGGTTTGATAACTTCGTTGGCCCGAACCAATCATAGCACCAAACAAGTTCATCATTATGCAAGGGGGTTGCTTGCAGACAGTACGATACAGCTTTACGACGGAGTGGTATGTACGCATGTAGGAAATCACCAGCCTAGCGAGATGCAAAGTGCCGCACATAATCATCGACTGCATGTTACCGGAAATACAGTCATGTTGCGAGCACAGAATGAAAAGAGAAGGGACATTATTTATTAGACGCTAGTGTGGTCTCAGCCTCAGTCAACGACCGAAGGCAATCAATTTTACGTGATGTACGGCACAAGCGCACATCCATCAACCCAACGAGCGGATGTAGAAAACAAACTGACCTTTTGACCCAAAAATACCGCCCGTTCGAGTTTCCTTAAAGGTGGGAAACCAGTCTCAACGTTAAGTATGTATAGAGACAAATTTGAGCACTACCAGGAACATGCATTAACTAACCTAGAAATCGTATAAACTTTGTTGACTGATGCGGGAAAGATGATATTAATTACCTGAAAACGGTAAAATTTGTCCGCAGGAAATCCATCTCTTACAAATGGTAACCAATACAGCACATATATGTCTTTAGTTGATTTACGGGATTAGGGCAAACATGGCAGCCATCGATTTGCTGCTGACAACAAGGGAGAAGCTTGCACACACAGAACGTGGGACCAACATTAGCAATCAAGAAATCGCACCAAGAGCATTTTGAGTGGAGATCAAACCCACCTATGACGCCACATCTTTTATGAGCGATGTATACTGTCATTAGTTTTTTAGTGACATAACCCAGCGTTGCATCGAACGACCTCATTAGACAAAAGCCTGATACTCTAGAGTACAAGGCCAAACTTCATACAACAATGTGCGTTTAACCATACTTAATCCACAACAATTCGTCATTTGCACGCACGAATCGGGTGAAAAGGTGTGCCTTTCGGCAAACGGTGAGGGCAAGATAAGTGATAATGGAGTGATATAATACACATCAAAATAGAACTAAGGCTACCACGAGTCGAACAAATTTGGCATTGAGAATTAAACAAACTGAAACCGAGTACACAAGCTCTGAGCAGCGTCCATCTAGGATTAAACCATGTCATGTGATGGAGAAATTTGATTGAATAACACAAAAGACGTAAAATTAAAAAGCAAGGTAGGTGAAAAGGGTACAATAAGTTAAATAAGATCTTACTCAGCAAATGTTATACTGAAGAAATGTAAGATTGAATGTTGATCAGAAATTTATGAATCATTCAGAACTTCTGGTCTACACAGTAAAGAAAACGCTAAAAGAGTGCTATCATGAAAACGAACAGTCTGATCACTCGCTAGCTTTCCTTTAAACCATGCGACAAATTAAGAGTGTGATGATGATGTGAAACCACAGAAGTCCGGCAATTATATGAGTAAATATTCGACTACCTTCAGTTCGGCTACTCGCGAATGGCTTTTATGTGGAATTAAGAGTGTATGATTGTGTGTTCATACACAAGCATGGCCAGTCAGCCTAATGAACCGGAAAAAACCACGGCGGATTACATGTAGCTCATCTGATCCGAGTGATCATTCGAATAAACAACGTCTAACGCGTTTGTACACGAGATTCAAAACAATATTACCAATCGAAAAACAACGTGAACTATATTGCGACAACCAATAAACAAATGTATTTTTGAGAAAGCATCGTATTACTTACGAGTAGCATCGAAACATAATGACTTGAGGAGGATCTACAATCGAAACAGCCGGATCAGAAGTCATATCAAGCACTGGAATAAAACTTTCTGTGAGAAGACAACCAACATGCAGACTCGACCAGAACTGACACGGTCAGATTCAGTCTTCAACAAGATTCGAACGTGTGGAATAGAAGCTAAAGGCTTTTCTACAAGGCTTTACCAGGATGAAATGAGTTAACAAGGAAATCAAAATAAACCCTACCCCCTACCACCTATTTCACAAAAATCGCGAATTTTGCAAAAAATCGGTGTGGTCAGAAATCTGTACAATGATTGACCGGATCAATCCTCGATGGAACGTAGTGAATTCAAAATGGCTTGAGTCTTTTGCTTGCGAGCTTCATCGCTGCAAAAAGAATGAAAGCAGATATTGTGTAAGAAACGGAAGGAAGCATTTAAATTGTCCCGAAATTACACAGTGAACATACCTGGCCTTGGTTTCCTTGAGTTGATGAACAGCGAGGAATTGACCATCGCGTCGAATTTCACGCATCGCGCCGCGTTTTTCTTTAGACAGTTTACGTTGTAACAATCGCTTGACATTTGTTTTCTTCGGGTGGCGAGCATCAAGCCTGAATCAAGTATAAATAAGAATAAAAATGAGAATGGGCGCATGATTTGGGATAAAAGTTAAAAACATAGGTAGTAAACTCATACCTCACACATATGTCGAAATTACACAACACCAGTAAAGATAACAGGCAAATGTATGTATGTATGAAAGCACAAGCCTGATCCAGGCAAAGTGCCGCACAGTCATAAACTGCACGTGGGCTAAGATACTGTCAGGTTGCCCAGGTAAATGAAACAACCCAAACACACAAAAGCGCCCTGAGCAACATATTGCCACGTGAGTACAATTCAGTATAGAAAATTTGTATAAGGAAGTAGGTAGAAAAAGACTTTCGGGGCGTTATAATCACCGAGCCACGACAGACCTTTGCAATAACCTCACTAATAAGCGGACTAGATTTCCAAAGCACTACAACACAATGACTGCAACTAAAATACTATTGTACACCGTATTGGGACACATTCCTGAATGTCATTGATCATTGTGAATCAAATGAAGCCCAACTCGGAAGTTATGCACCACAGCTCTTAAACATTTTCACTGTCGAGGCTATTTAGTTGTCCCTATGAAGCCGCTCGAAACCATGTGGGGGAAGCAAAAATGTTGCGGCAACAGGATCGAGAGACATAGACAATACGAGGACAATGGTCATATTGTGCATTGATATCGCACATGGCAGCAATTAACACGATCAAATAGATACGTGCATGAAGTATGGGTTACGGGTAGGTAAGTAACCGCGACCAACTGATTGATATGTATAAAATCACAAGCCGTGAGGCAAGCAAAGCGCTGCACAACAGTATACAATGCATATGGCAATTACGAAGTTTTGAAGAACGGTCCGTTAACATGAAGATGCCACTTACCGATCATCGAACCTAGGCTCTAGCTGTGGCAACAAGCCAATTTTCTTTAACGTCCGCACCGTTTCCGTTGTGGTTTGTTCCGCATTCAACACATTCAAGCGCATAGTGGACAAAAGATGCTTGGGAGTGGGCGCTTCGGCACACCTGACGATTGACGTAATAATCTCTTCAAGTAGACCACGCATCTTGGCAGTGAAGCAAGAGGTATCGACCGCACGACAAGCATCGAGCATCGGTTGGAAAACAAACGCGCAAACACAACGGGGTAAAAATCGCTCGAACAGGGTGACAGCTTGCAAGGAAAGACTAAGTAGTCGGTTGAT
The DNA here is from genome assembly GCA_013407085.1 of Atriophallophorus winterbourni. NCBI lineage: Eukaryota > Metazoa > Platyhelminthes > Trematoda > Plagiorchiida > Microphallidae > Atriophallophorus > Atriophallophorus winterbourni. The sequence continues at coordinate 5,096 of JACCGJ010003585.1, forward strand.
GGCGCTCAAATGTACCGCTGTACGATCCTCTGCAGGAATTGTCGATGAAGGTTCAGCGAAAGCTAAGTTCAACGAAGGAGGATCGACAAGTCTGAAAAGGCGATAAAATAGAACGAGACGGTAATCTAGGTTGACAGTATTTGTGTGAATAATGCAACAACAAATAGAAACATGTTGATTCAAAGAGAATACCCAATGGAAACGAAACATTAGTTTTAACTCCGCCACAGTGAATAACGACTATCGATGAACTGTTACAAAGAAGTGATAAAAAACTACTGATGACATATAACCACTAGAATTTAAGCACTGCAACATCAAATCCTCGTGTACGGATGTGTAATCTTGTAGTACTTCAGTGCCGAGCTGTTAACACCGTGCTAAATTGATTTGCCACCGGCACCGAGCTGCACGCGGAAACACGCTGTAGTCTTATTGTCACTTTCTCTTTCTTATATCTATCTAGGCCTGGGCAACCTGACAATAACTTAGCCTACGTACAGTCTTTGACGGTGCTGCACTTTGCCTGGATAAGGCTAGTAAGTTCCGACGTACCTACCGTGTGAATTTCATAATGTTGTTCGCAAGACGTAATCGAGAATAACAGACTCTTGAATTCACATCCATCAAGTTGAATCAGATCAAATTCTCATAGATCTTTCGTTAGGCGGGCAACGACAAGCCTTTGACAGATCAACTTGCGTGGTCTTGCTACATAGTAGAGCTGCATTCGAGTCCATCATAGCGCACTCTCGTTGAATCGTTAGTGCAGTTGCAGAACGTCTTAAAACGAGCTGGTTGTGAAAGGATCATTTGACTAAACTCCCAGCAGAATTTAAGCATACACACGATCGGGCAAAGGGGTCCGGTAAAGCTGCTTCTTAATTTTAAGGTTGCGTCCCCACAATGAGCGAATAACCAAACGCAAACTGCCAGCCTTTACACGGTACACATAGTGTGACCTCATTTTGCCCTCTAATATCCTAAACACCGAAAGTCACACGATAACGGGTGAAAAGCTGACGTGTTTTTATTTTTGTTTCACTTGCAATGTTTTATCGTGAGAAATGACACGATCAACTTCTCGTGTGAATTTCGTGTCGACAGTCGATGTCGAACAATGTATGAAAGCACAAGCCTGATCCAGGCAAAGTGCACACAGTCACAGAGTGCACGTGGGGTAGGGGGTGTTAGCCGCACAGCACAAAAGTACTGCACGATTGTACATCCGTGCAAATATTGAACCATACATGAAATGATCATTTTTATTTAACTCATAGATGTTCTAAAGTATATTATGCTACACGCTCTACATTTCTGTGATATTTGTTGAGTTGATTGCTTTTTCTAACTTAAAATTTATGAAATTTTGTGATCAATAATGATTACAAGGAAAGGATGAAAGGTCAACGATACGCATAATCCTAAGGACAATTGAGTTTACAGAAGACTAAACAAAATTCGACGACTTTTAGGAGAGTGCATACAAAAAGGTCAGAAGCAGCTCAACAAAAGCGTTACCTGGCATATTCAAGGTTGAGTGTATAGAAATTGGAAAGATGTTAACAACATGATACGATGGATTCGGCCGAGAGAATAAATTGCAAGTAAATCAAACGACACCGGGATCAAGGGGCGGCGTTAATAACACAGCACCATCATATATAAGCCTAGTCAGAAAGCATTTGAACGATATTTATTGTGTCAAACGGCCGTTAACTATCAGGTTGTATTATGGTTCAATAATCTATGGTATAAAACGTCTACAGCTGCACAACGACATAGGATAAAAAGGACAACAAATATAAAAATTTGGTCCGCGGGAAGATCGACGGATTTTGTAGGTAAAAATGTCATGTATAGTCTCGGTATGATAAAAATATTAGTTAGGATAAATATCGTGTGAAGTTGCTTAATTAAGTTAAGTATATGGGTTGTAGGGTGGAATTACTAATCATAAACATATCCAGTTTATTTCTAATGATTGTGCAAACGCGCACCGAATAGAAGAGCCAAGCATTTTGGTTGCTCTGCGATAAATTCTCTGGAGCAGCTTCATGTCCCTTCGTAGCCATGGTGCCCAAGCCTGCACTGCGTAATCAAACATTGGGTGTGTATACGTATTTAGGAGCAGGGGAAATGTTTCGAGTAAAAAAACGTTTAGAGATACGTCGAAGCATAACTAGCATGCGGCTAGCTCACTTTCACACGGCTTCGCATTGCAAGCTGTCCTTTAGACTTCCACTGATCCAAACGCCGAGATTCTTTTCTTCTGTAGTCCATTCCAGTTTTGGGGATCCAAGGTTGTAGGAGAATAAAAATCTCTACCGATCTGCAACATTTTGCACATTCTGACATTAAATGGAAGCATGTTCCTCTCTGTCCAAGTGTTCCATATATCCAAATCGCTCTATAAGCGCAAACAGTCCATGCTTGATTTGATTCCAACCAAAAATTACATCCTCCTCCAAAAGAACCATCTTGGCCGGCAGGATTTTCAGGTTATTGATGAATACGAAAAAGAGAAACGGCCCAAGTATCACATCCTGTGCGACATCGTTAATGGTTACGATGTCCAGTGATACGTACTGTCGCCTTACGATTGAGGAGGTAGCTTCTCGGCCAGGTAAGAAGGCTCCCATTAGTGCCATCCTTCTACAGCTTGTTCGGGAGCATAGAATGATTCGGGCGATCAAACGCCTTCGATTTGTCCAAGTAACACACATGCACGCTACTACCTGCACCCAGTCATTCATTGTCTTTATTAGCTTAGAGAAACAAGAACGAGACTCACAAAATCCGCGTTGCTCTCTGGACAACACGTTCTGGGTCTCAGGATGACTCACGATCCTGTTGTACACGATCAGGAGTATAACAGGTCGGTAATTTGTTTGGTCAGAAAGAGGGCCACCTTTGTAGATGGGCGTTATGATTCCTCTCTTTAAGTCAGTTAGCACAACACTCTCCCTCAAATAGCGATTAAATAGATCATACAGTGGTTCACAGTTGAATGTTGAATGAGAAGGCATAATATTTCTGAACAAATGGATTTTAAAAAGCACAATTCAGTACGATAAGCCACACAAAACTAGAAAGAGTGAGGATCCAAATAGAATCGGCCAAGCACCAAACTGAGACAGCCATATGGGAGCATTAACGCAGTCATTTCTAGATACCAAGTACAACTAAGCAACGTCAACGAATACACTAAAATAGGTCTACTGAAAAACAGAAACATGTAATTCGCACACCGACGTACTCTTTGCCCAGTTTCAGATGAGGACCAGCAACGAAAAAAGCCAAGTTGCCGTGATTTTCACCGCTGGTCTGCATACCGGCTGCCATTTTCCATAGTTTAACGAGGGCCATGGCGATTTCAGGTACCAAAAGACCGGTGCTTTTCAAAGAACAGCTAGAATTCTCACCACTCAGCTTGGTGGCTCTTGATTGACAATGCTCGAGTAACAATTGCAGCAAAAGTAGCAGATGAACTACATCGTTCAAAGAGCGAGGATTCACGTGGCTAAATTTTTCCGCAATGTAGATGAGGCTATGTTTTTCATGTTCGGGCATTTGGAGCAGGAGACGCAGCAAGTTTCCCTGGGGTTACAACAACATGTAAAGTTAAGAAAATTAAGTAAAGAAATAAAGAGTAAGCGAGAAAACTCGGAATGAAAAGGAGACGAATAAAGTAAACCTCATTTTTTTGAAAATTGTTGGAGCAGTAGAAATACACGGTACAGTTTCGATTACCGTATTTTTCGGACTATAAGGCGCACATAAAAACACACTGTGAACATACACTATTCATACATAAGGCGCACCGGAATATAAGGCTCACTGCCGATTTTTCGTAAAAATTAGTGTTTTTATGTCCGCCTTATAGTCCGAAAAATACGGTACCTATCTTAGGATTTATGACAACACTAAAGGGATTTCGTTCGGCGATGCAACTGCTGCAACGAGTGAAAGTTTTGGGTAGTGAGACGTTTAAAAAGATCACTTTTTATCTCGAAAGCATGCTGGCAACATTTTGCTGAACAGTATTTACTATTTTTGTTGATGAAATACTTGGTGGTACTCTCAATTTTCGAAGCACAGCAGCCATGACAACTAAATGGAGCGCGTGATGGTTAAGCATGCGGTCAGAGTTCTTTTTAGCGTAAGCAGAAACTCTTACTTTTTAATTATTAGAAGATCGTGAAACAGGTGATCTAAATCAACAAAACAAAATGTTAATCCTGGAATACATGAATTACAAATACTAGCGACTGGAATATCATCGATTGAAAACAACGACACGGAATGAAACTCACCACGCTTTTTTCGGGCTTATAGACATTGACCGATTGACGGGAATCATCAAGATTAACAGAAATGGAACTGCAAGAGAGGGGACGGATTAATCAAAGCATTAATATTAAAAGTATCTACAGCCAGTTGCAACAGTTGATTGTGTTTCGGCCAGTACAAACGTGAGAAAAAAGGCGAGGTTCATATTCATCCATCTGGATGGGTTTGGACAGAAATCTCATAGAGCATGGAAAGCAGCACTGTCGCATATCTATCTATTTAACTTACCGAAAATGGGTCAGAATGCAAACGTTTTAACGGCTTACAACGGACGTGGTTTACGTGAAGACAATCAGTTCCACGCCGACTGTATGCAAAATCGGTGAATTTAAGGTTTCCCGGCCTAGACAGCTTTGCAAGTAAGCGAAAACGCCAGCTCAGTACTGGCGACGAGCAATGCAACACACTTATTTGTGAGTAAGTAAGCTGACGATAAGTGTTTCCGAAGGACCTAAACTATATGTATTGTGGTGCTCACATCCCCATCCCATACACTCCCTACCCGTTTATGACTGTTTGCCGCATCAGTGAGACAGTAAGATCAGTTCAGTGAGCCTTGAAACAGCGGTACCAAAGTTAACTTGTATGCCACTGTTATATAGGGTTCTTAGGGCTTCGAGCGCTTGGCCAGGAATCGCTTTGTGATTCTGTATTTGAACATCGTGGTTCTTTGTAAGAACCCTATATAAGAGCGGCATACAAGTTTAACTTTGTTGACTTAAACTATAGTTAAGCAAACATCCATACAAAAATTATCGAAAAGTTTGCTCCGTATTGAAAACGTGTTCAGTAAATAAAGTTCGACTTTGAAGCAACTATTAAATATTAAATAAATTCCTACAATAAACCATGGTGTTCAAATACAGAATCGCAAAGTAAACCCTGGTTAGGCCATCAAGACCCTCATAGAGGACCAATAACATAGTGTTACAGCTTGCGGGATGTGAGCAACACTATACATTGTTTAACAGATGCTATAAAAGCTGTTCGGATAAATGAATAACAAAATGCGAAATACGATTGATAAATACCTACGATTGATCAGAAATATCGATAGCCGATTGTAGTTTAATGAGCTGCTTTTCCACATCAGTTCCGGTAGACTTAAAATCAGCCGGGGGAATTCTTTTATCATCAGTCAATTGCCCGAGTAGAGCACAGACAAGCTTTTGATTTGTAGCAGCCTTCCTGCTCACCTAGAAACGCAAGTTGTAAATAAACGCAAGTGGCCTACTTTTTTCGGTTTCAACGAAGTCAAGTTGGTTAACATAAACCGTATTTTCTGTGACCAGCCAACATCGGCCTGCTTGACTCGATCCCGTTGTTCTTCATTTTCCTCTATTCGTTTCAACTTTTGAAGCTTAGATAAAGCGATTGTCTCTGCCAATGCATCTTTAAAGTCCTTGGAGTTGGATCCAGTAGTGAAAAACTGTTTATCAACAATATCACCTGAAAATTAGTAAATAAAGCGTGATTCGAACTTGGAATGCCGGTGTCAGCATCTTCATCCAACCTGAAAAGTTCAGCCCTTCTACCATCAACATCACTGAAGGCAGCGATATTTAAAGGATCTGTAGCATCAACCTCGTAGCCAACTTCGTCCATTCGTCTCTAAAAATGTTGATTATGGAACGAAACAATTACAAGCTTTTCCACAATATGTCGCTGCAGAGATTTCTCAGCATCAGTTTTCTTTCGATCCCGAGAACCAAATCGAGCATCAACCACACCACCAACTTTCCCCACACGACGGAGTTGTTTACTTAAAATAACATCGCGCTTATTCACAGATTTCTTATCAAGAACGACAGAGGTCTTGTTTTTGACTTTCATACTGTAATATTCGTTTGACAACCTGCAATACGGTAAAATAATTATAATCATATCAATGGTGACCAACGAGATGGAAACGAGCGTCAAACGAAAACGTTTTTAAACATAAAAACACAACAATATTTAAAACAAGATCAAGAAAGTGACTGATCCCTGACCACCACTGGGCAAGTAGAGTAAGTGGCAGTCCGTGCTTATTCGGGTGGCACTTTTCATTTTTAAATGATTGGTAATATTAATTATATTTTTATAATCCTGACACATCTGATACAGATATAAGTGCCGTTCAACATAACAAACATGGATGCACAAAGCGAGCAAGAGGGTACACAGCGTTGTCATCGGCTCTCGTTGAACGTCGCATGATACTACCCGGTTGCCTACACCGAAGTTGGGGAGATTTCGTTTAGGGGGTCCCACCCCGAGCCTTTACCCACAAGGCAGTGGAGCGAGAGGTTCGCACCTATCGGTGGCCGGTGGCCGACGAAGCGGTTCATACGCCCTTTTCTGGGAATTTCCAGTTCGGAGCCCGATAACCCCGTTGATAGGTTGGTGACTTCAGTTTTTGTCCGTGCACCATACAATGTCTTTGGATAGGACAAGGGGCAGTGAATTTTAGAGCGGCGAGCACATCCGCCGCGTCGTGATGTCATCATTGGATTTTTGTGGCTTTTATAGGGAGAACGCTTGCCAGGCGAAAACCCACCACACCCTCAGACACCACCGCCGAACCTTTCGCTGAGCTCGGAGAACCGAGCCCACCCAGCTGGCACCACATGGAGGTATTTCGGCAAGCCAGCCTATACAATATATATATATATATATATATATATATATATATATATATTCGGTGATGGAAAATTTCAAAAGGTAATCTATCCAACCTGACTTGCGCCGATTGTTCTACTTCTCTATAAGAATATACCTACCGAAAAACTAACATCAGATTGCACTGTAGTGCATACGACAGTGTTATCTAACACTCATCATGTCAAGAAGACAATCTTTTGAAAGATTTCGGATCTAATCTCTGCGTAAGTTGAAGTTTACCACATATACAACAACACAATCAGAGCTGTGGATTTGCAGACTATACCCTTCATTTGCAGTGACAGTCTGTTCTGGCGAAAGTGGCGAATTAGGATGGGGAATGTTACGATCACCTTGGAATGAAACGAAAATACACCTAATATTTGCTCAGAAAGCAGACGCACTACGGTTGCAAATCCAAGTCAGTGGAGTCAATGCAGCTTATTATGCGTCATAGTTTTTCTTATACAATATCATTGTATCATGAAAAAATAACAAAGTGATGCTGCAAAACAAGCTGCTTTTTACGCGCATTTTCATATTCCGCTTTTAACGAGTTTGCATATCTGTTTCGTGTTGGTTGGAACTTTGTCTATCTAAAGATCTCTGTTTCATGATGACAATCAAATTAAGTACAGACTGGTTACCAGTGAGACTCCAGCCTGTTTCAGCATGCAGCTCACTACATCTGGCTAATCAATTTAGCACGGTGTTAGCCGCACGGCACAAAGTACTGCACGATTGCACATCCGTGCAAACGAATAAGCCCAACTGAGCCTAGCGCTACGGCGAGTTTCTTCATCCCAACGCGCTACGTCATGGACTGGCCACCCGATCGTTTCTCCAAGCTTCTGCCAGGCTTTGCGAAGAAGGCGCGGCACGGTAACCTGCGAGTAGGCATTCTTAAAACATGTCTCAACCATCGCCAGCGAGCAAGCATCAGAATTTTTCTCAGTCCATAGCCACCTGGTTCTAACACCCGCTTGCAGACATCTATATTTGTAACAGGATGCTGCCACCGGATGCGAGCAATCCTACGCAGGCAACGGGTGTCAAAAACAGAAAGCCGACGGACATCTTCCGCTCGGATAGACTAGGTTTCGTAGCCATAAACTAGTGTAGCACGCACAACTGCGTGAAGTTTAGCAAACGCTGCACCCGCTTTACGAACACGATGTGAGATCTCGTTCTCGACACAACCGCCAGCAGAGATACAAAAACAGATATACAACTGCCAAGGTAAACAAAGCTGTCGACCAATTCAAGATTGAAATCACACACAGTTAGATTTGGAAGAGAGCCGCTCCAATCCTGGGTAAGTGTTTTACACTTGTTAGGCGCAAAGCACATGCCATACCTTGATGCTTCAAGTGCCAGGTGGTCCAGGGCTTGTTGTATTATATGAGGGTCACCACCCAGAAGTGCGATGTCATCCGCATACTTTAGATCGGTAACTCTCTCACCAGGCAGAAATTCAACACCTGCGCCCACCAGACCAGTTAAAGCTTTCCTTAGGACATCGTCGATCGCAAAGTTAAAAAGGACCGGCGCTATAGGGCAGCCCTGCCGCACCCTGCTAGGGATATTGAACGAGGACGACAATTGTCCGTACGCTCGAACACTGACCGAAGTTCGAATGCCGCTCGGATGTCAAGGAATACCACGATAGTTGGTCTAAAATGCGTGGCGTTGCTCCAGTAACTGTCGGAGTGTGAAAATTTGATCTATGCTTCCTCGACCGACACGAAACCCAGTTTGCTCCTCACGGATTTGCTTTTCCCGTTTGGTACTCAATCGGTGAAGCAGGATGGACACCAGTACTTTAGGAGCGACTGAAATGAGACTGATACCCCGATGATTTTTACAGGAATTGCGCCGCCCCTTTTTGAAAATTGGAGTAATTACTGATTCCCTCCAAGCGATCGGAAAGCGTTCCTTAGCTTATATGTTGACGAACAGCGCTTGAAGTTTGCGAACTAAAGCGAAACCGCCATCTTTGAACAATGACGGAAGCAAAGCATCAGCACCTGATGCCCGATGGCGCTTAAGGCTACGGAGTACACTGTAAATCTCCGATTGAGTCAGAGCCTCGAGAGAAATTGACCATTGGGTACAGTTTTCCGTATTCTCGAAATCAGTGGGTGCAGAAGGCCAGTTAAACTGTGCTTCAAAATGTTCTGCCCATCGCTCCATGAGCCTGTGCATGTTAGAAACGGGCAAACCATCTGCTTCATGTATCAGCTCACCGATGCCTGGTTGCCCGCTTCCAGTAGTTCTGATGAGTTGAAACAATTTTCTGAAATTGCCGACACCTGCCACAGATTTCATTTTCGTAGCCTTAGAACTCCACCAACTTTCCCTGTCGGTTCTCAAACTGGCAACCAGTTTACGTTTAATAAGCCTTCGTGACGCATCATGCATGCTATCAGCAGAAAGCAACCGACGTTGGTCCATTAGTTGGAGAGAATTCGCAGAAACCCAGCGTTGAGTTACACAGGGAAGTCATCCCACAACTATCCAACGCGGCTGTTCCCAAGGAGGTTTGAATCCCACTCCATTGCTCATCGATACTATTTTGGGGAACTGAAGAAAGATACAAACTCAAATTGGCCTGAAATCTTCGGAGAAGCGGGAGATCATTAAGCCTGGCAACATTCAACTACCTTGCAACATTTCTACGTTTGCCACTTGTGATGAATTATTCTCTTCAATTGTATGCTTGTTTCCATGCTATCCATAACATTCATATTCTTGTTTTTTTATTCCTGCTACTATACTGTTGTTCTAGAAGATTAAAGCATATTCTACGGCCTTTGTCTCCTAATATCTCTAACGTTTGAAATCATATAATACAACAATTTAATCTTCTATGGACAAAGCATTTCGCCCAGATCTCTTTGACGCGGACCCCAATTCTTTAGACGCAGATAAACGGTGGAAACACTGGCATTTCAATTTTACAAACTATTTGGAATCTCTCAAAGCCAAAAACGAAGAAAAATATCAAATACAAGCTAATCACATTGCAGCAGATGTGTTTGAGCATGTCTCCGAATCTGAAGACTACGACACAGCGATCAGTGTTCTTAATGCGCTTTATGTAAAACCCAAGAATGTTGTTTACGCGAGACACCTACTTTGTACATGCAAGCAGGATGTCGGAGAATCGATTGACCAATATTCACAGAAACTAAAGAGACTTGCCAAAGATTGTGCATTTAAAACGGTCACAGCTGATGAGTATCGTGATGAAACAATTCGTGATTCATTTATCCGTGGACTATTATCAAACAATATTCGTCAGCGGTTATTGGAACATGATTCTTTGAGCCTTGGCCGTGCTTATACACATGCTCGAACCATCGAGTCCGCGGAATCTCAATATGTCTTACGTTCATTCACACGTACCCACCAATGAGAGTTGTGCAGCACAGCCAAACCCAACGCATTCACTCGATCCAACAGTCACTCACAATTTAGCAGCTACCACGCCGAAATGCTTTTTCTGTGGCTATAATAAACATCCTAGACACAAGTGTCCCGCAAAGGATGCCACGATTGGCGTACCTCAAGGCCCAGTCTTGGGGCCAATAATCTTCCTGGTGTACGCCAACGCAACACATGAATTCCACCAACCAACGGGAGTGATGGTGCACGGACAGACGGACCTTATAAAAATCAATGAATACCAATTTCAAGTCACTTCGAAAGAAGTTCTGCTGATGATGTCATCTAGCTTGATGACGAAACGTCCTACAACAACTACACAAGCTCGGCGAACACCATTTGAACAACGCTAACGATATACATGAAATCGTACGCAGCAAAATCATTTTATTTGCGGATGACATCAAAGTCTGAAGTAGCGTACGCACAATAGAAGATTGCCAAATTCTACAAAAAGATCTCGAAGCACTTCATCTGTGGTCCTTGCGAAAGTGTCTACCATTAGACATCCAAAAATGTAAAATGTTATACGTCGGTAAATAATTCGAATTCACACACTCTCTGCGATTTGAGCAAGTTTCATGGGCTACGGAAGAGCAAGACCTGGGTGTGTGGATTAGCAGTAACTTGAAGTCTTCACGGCAGTATTCTGTGGTATACACAAAGTCGTGCTAAAGCTTAGCACTGTTCGGAAGGATCTTCAGTAGTTTCACAAAGCAGATACTGCTGCGGATAATTAATAACTATAAGAGGCCAAAAACGTAGAACGCTGTTCAAGCATGGTCCCTATGTTACAAAAAAACATGACATTGCTGCAACGCGTATACCACGGCGCTGCGAAACTGGTGACCGGACTATGCAACAGGTCATCGAGGAGAGGATTTTGGACCATTAAAACATTGAATTACTTTGAATTACTGTCAGCAAGGATGGATGTGCAAGATTTACAGAAAACTTTCAGCTTGGTATATGAAATATGTTGCGATCTTATATGAGTAACAATCATCTCCATCACACTACACTTAAGAAGTTATGGCCTTAAAGAAATAAGAGGACAAGATGATAGTGAATCATGGTGAAAATAATAAATAAATAAATTCTTTCTTGGATATACAAGGCAAGTTAATCATATCAATAATTGCCAAAATGTACAATCATATTTTGGTTCGTACAATCGCGAATACGTTTTCTTTAAAAATTAGGGTAAACAGTATTTAAGAATTGTATCTAGAGAATTCGTAAGTGATCTGTTCTTATGCAGAAAATACCGGTATTGCGAGGAAGAAAAATCAATGAATGGTCCAGATACCATTGAATTTTAACGGATGATGTTCAACAAAGATGCGTGATGTTCTGCGTTGTGGATTTTCCGGTATGTTTCGTTTTGATTTTTCAAAATAGATTAGTCTCTCCTATCTATGAGATGTTTATTGTCGGGTAGACGAAGAAAATTGATTTCATTAGGTCAAGGTCTCGTACGGGCTAGATTTATTTGGATGTGGGTTGAGAAGTAATGCTGGAAAGTAAATACTCCAAAGCGAGTGAGTGTTCTTAACAAAGTTGTGAAAATATTATTCAATATAAACACCCAGGTATGCCATTCTTATATAAATCATCAGGTAGAACATTTCTTCTTCTTCTTGATAGACGACAGAGGGTCAAGCCCTTGTAAGTCGCATCTCTTTATATCAGCAACATAGTCCAGGAGAACCTCAGTTGAAGAAATCCTGTCCAGTGTTGTTCA